>QAOC01006208.1:170922-442360 GCA_003255005.1 Begonia fuchsioides
AGTTTCAAAATTTTAAGACAAGAACTATTATTCGTTTGTTTTCACGTTATTAATCGTTAATTTTAATTAAGAGTGACAGAAACCTGATTAAGTCTAATCTAATTTTTGAAAAAAATAAGATCAGCATAACAAAGTCCGGTGGTGACCAAAACGAACAAGAATCAAAACAATGACATTCAACCATGTTGGAATGACTATTGTATGCAAAACAACTTGGCAAACATGATCGAGTCTGATCTGATTAATGGAAAAAATATAACCGAACTAATGTATATAAATTTCAAAATTTTAGCACAAGACCTATTATTCGTTTGTCGTCATGTCGTTAATGGTCAATTTTTATTAGAGTGACAAGTGACCTGGTTTGGTCCATTTTAATTTTTGAAAAAAATAAAACCTGACTAATGTATTTTTTGTTTCAAAGTTTGAGGACTTAAAATAGGACAGGCCATGACCAAAAGGAACCAGAACAAAAAAAATGACATCAACCATATTGATAAACAAAAATTCTGAGTTGGAGGAACAGAACATTAAATGTATACAAGAGTTTTAAGGTTGTCTATGGCAACTCCCCATATCAGTGAAAAATTCTCATACTCTACAACAGATCTAACCAAGTTGGTCCCCATAAACGAATCAATAAGCGAATCACATCACAACAATCGAATTCAACCCGTTTTAGAGTTTATACGTACCTCTTACGGGAATGTGAAGGAGCCTCCGATTTGGGTCGATCCGGACGGTGGACTAATCGCCACCCAAAGAAGAGATATGGTGATAGCAATGAGACCAGACCAGACAAAAACAATGGTGGGTGTTCTTCCTCTTCTTCCCATTAGCCCCTTAGCAAATGGATAGAGATGAGCCAGGACCCAGAAACTGAAGAAAACTCCACCAATCAGTCGACTCCACTGAGGAATCGTGCTGTATATTGTTCGGCTAAATCCGACGGCTATGGCGATCAAATTCGTGATCATGATAGTGATCGGAGGAATCATCAAGGACGACCATTTCACGACATAGAGATCGGCAAATTCATCGTCCACGTCATCACCTCCGGATTTGGAAGTCAAGGTGAAAGAAATTTCGATACCGGCAACAACTTTCAGCAGGCCTTGAATAACGGCAGCAAGGTGAGCACTCGTCCCTCCGATCAGCCAAAACTGCTCGTTTCTCCACCATTCTTCGAGCTCGATGCCCGACCATCGAATCTCGAGCACAGCCAGCATACAGAGAGTGACTGTGATGACAAGAAGGTAGGTTAGAAATGCGACGTTGAGCGTCTGAACTATGAATTGCCCGGAGAAAAGGGAGAGCGCCGGAAGAAAACAGTAGACTATCAGAAAGATTGAAGTAAATGGATAGATTCCGACATTGAGGTAGGCGATTCTCTGTAGAAGCTTCATTTTCGGACTGGCGAGTAAAGCGTTGTTTCTCGAAAAGAAGATCTCGACCGAGCCAGTGGCCCACCTCAACACCTGATGGAGCCGATCGGTGAGGTTTATAGGAGCCGTTCCTCGAAAAGCATCGCGCTTTGTCACGCAATAAACCGATTTCCATCCTCGGTTATGCATTCTATACCCGGTAACCACATCTTCGGTGACCGAACCGTAAATCCAACCCACCCTTTGTCCCCATTCAGTCTTGTCTTCATACCAACAGGAAATGACACTAATAGCCTCGGCAACGGTCGAGGCGTCAAGAAGTTCCCGAGGAATGGTGAGAGCGCCAGGAGGGCGACCGTTTTTAATGCCCGGATGGTCAGCTAAAGGACGGCCTTGGAACTCGGCAACTGGGATTGAATCGATCAGAAATGTTGAATTACCGAATCTTTTCGGGAATAGGGAGAGGTTCATTTCTTCATCGTCGGAATCACCCATTCGAAGTGCTCGGTTCTCGTCTAGGGAAGTTGCTACTGATGTATGCTTTCTGCGCTGCCCGAAACAACAGCTACAACAACCCGGGTGGCGATCTTTCGATCTCGGAGGGTCGAATCCGTAAAGAGCAACCCTTCTAAAGAGGCATCCAGTTCCTACATATACGGGTCCTTGGAGTCCATCGAGGGCCCGCATGTTCACGTCAAAGAAAACCGTGTTGTGATTTGCATAACGATCGGACGGATCGATGCCCTCGAACCTCTGGGGGAACTGGACATAACAAATTCGATCACCTCCGCGATCCATCATAAAACACATTCCTTCTCTCATGGCTAGCGAATTATAGATGTAGTGATCGCAATCGAGGTTGAGAATGAATGGACCATTGGACATTACAGCCGAAGCTCGAACTAGTGCATTCATGGCCCCTGCCTTCTTGTTGTGATCATAGCCCGGACGTTTTTCTCTAGAAACGTATACGAGAAGAGGAAGACGAATATCAACTTCATTAAGGTCGATGAGTCCAGTGTCATCGGTATTTCCGTGTAATGGTTCGTCACTCGGAGGCTTCAGCATCACCTGCGTCATTAACACAAAAAACAACTTGTTCAGTGCCTAGATCTCCTTTGACACGTTTAATTTAATTGTTCAACTAAATCAGACACCCAAAAATTTAAATATCTAACTGAACTATTCTGATGATTTGTAGTATTAAAAAAACACAACACTAAGCATGAGTGGATACCTGTATTATGCCGGCATGATCACCTTTTGAGTGCTCAGATGAAGGACTCAACCAAGTGCCGGGCCAATGGGTCCCGTCAGCCATCCATGTTGCTTTCGGGATTTTCACGGTCTCCACTGGATCATCGCCACCTCGGTTCTGTCTCTGAACCTTCATGGCTTTAATCTCCTCCCTTGCGTGATAAGCATCTGAACGGCGTCGAATAGAGTCCGGCAAGCCATTGATCCTCACCTTGAACTCATCATACTCGCGCTTAACCCGTCTCCGATCCTTGACAAAATCAGATTTCACTTTGTTCTTGAACGGATCCCTTTTTAAATTAAAATAAGATTCGGGATTCCTCGGCTCAATAGCATGCTTACGGCAGAAAGGAACCCATATATTCGCAAAGCTCGCAGCTTCCGCCATGGCCTCAAACGTTAAAAGCGCACCACCATCATCCGATACATAGCAGGCGAGTTTCTCGACCGGATAATCGGCCGCTAGAATCGACAAGATCGTATTTGCAGTGACAAGAGGCGGTTCTTTTTCGGGATCTGCAGTAGAAACAAAAATATCGATTCCCGGTAGATCGGATTTTCCGGTTGGATTGTGGGGCCCAGGTAGTTCGAATTTCTCTTTCAAGACATTAAGGTCGGTGGCCCGATTAACAGGGCAAAGCTTGGGGAGTTGATCGAGAAGCCATGAAAAAGCAAACCATATTTCGCATACTATAGACATGCCCCAAAGCCAATATGCTTCCGTGTTTGGATGGCCAATCCTCCAAGCTAGAAATAATCCAAGAACAGCCATTCGGATAACAATTAGAAGCCTGCAAATGCAAAGTACAAACAAATAAATAAAATAATAACCTAAAGATGCATACAAAAATATTAAATTTACTTTCTTAACTTATCATCTTACTATACACGCTAACAAGTCGGATGGTAATTGGTTTAGTTAAAGTTCATTTAATGCATTATAATTATAATAATTATTTATAATATTTATTTAACCAATCAGAGCTCGACACGTTAACATGTAGAATAAGAATATATGCTAAGAAAGTAATCATATCATTCCCCGAACTATTAATGGGGCTCTTATAACATTATATTTGAACTAAACATCTTATTAGTTTTATTATTAAAGGACTTTCAGCATTCAAATTACTTAGAAACTAGACTTTTGAAAAAAAACACCAAGAAGAAAAATAATAGCACATCAACACCCATGTTTTTGCCATGTAAATCTGTATTCAATTTTCGTATTTTTATTTTTTGATTTATTATTCGATTTGTAATAGTAACCTACTCAATTTTCACTCAAAATCGTCACTTTTAGTTACTATAGATCATAACCGGACCATGAATCACGATTTTTTAACAAACGAGATTGAAACTAGAATAAAACTGACGGTTCTGGTCCGGTTTGCGGTCTCTTTCTGGTTTTGTCCATTCCTACTTTTGATAGTCAATACACGTTAAAATCCAGCCAATTAGCATGTGATGCTAACTGCTAGTCAATATCATGATAACTAGCTTAAAATACCTAATCAAAGGTATTTTACATGCCCGAATTTCAGACATTTGTTCGACCTGTTAATCCTCCGGGGCCCAAATAACTCGATTTTCTCCCATGAACTATTTGTGTTAATGGATTAGTTCGATCTAAGACTTTAAAGATCATCGATTTTAAGTTTATAAATCACAGATCATAACCACGAAAGTCATTTTCTTTAAGAAAAATAAAATAAAATCAAAGTAAAAAATTCATAAAATTATGAACCATACCTATAAGGACTTAAAACAGCAGCAGGGATCTTCAATTTTCGAGTCAAAGGCCTCCAAGGTTTGTTCATAAACTCAACGGGTTCAATGACTCCATCATCTTTATCATTTCCAAACTCACCTTCTTTAGGCCATATCGCATTTCCATAGCCATAAGTTCCCCTAGTTTCAAACAACCATCTATTATGATCAAAATCCCCAACCCCAGTCTGGCTTCGCATAAGAACAGACTTCGTAGACTTCATCAAAGACAATCTCCTCTCCATTTTCGACATCGAGGGAGGAGCAGGAAGAGGAAGAGGCCTTCCATTATCTGCCGCCACTTCATCCAAATCCGTGTTCTTATACGGCTCCTTGCAACCAGGGCAAATCCCTCCGCCTGTTTTGACAGCATCGATGTAACAATCGCGACATATTTTGAAATCGCACTCACAAGGAAGAATATCAACTCCTCGCTCATCGCTCATGACCTTCGCATCGCAGCCTGGGATTGCACACGAAGACCCTTTTGCCCCTGCCATTTGAGGGTGTACAGCTTCTGATTCTATCACTTTGTCCATTAAATGGGCTCGAGTTACGCTGTTGAACCCGCCAGTGAAGAGAGAGTTCGAGACATATTGTTCTTCAACTTTTTGAGAAATCGATGGGTCCATGGGCTGATTATCGGGCGTAGGAGGAATATGAACGGTGTAATTCATGAATTCGCCATTACCGAGCTCGCTATCTAGGTCATCTCTTGAATAGCTCATGTAGCGGCCTGAAGATGTTCTTCGTGCAAAGGTGACTTGAGGAGGTAATTGTGGTTTGGTTGCATCAGATCCATCCGATGTTATCGATAAATTTGATCGCATAGCCTTGAATGACCTTGAAGCCATTTTCAAACACTATATACGGAAGACCCTGAAAAATTTAATCATATTTTTCGTCAAAATGAAGATGATCCTAGATCTTAAAATCATCAATGCAGAAGAAAAGTTCGAATTGATGAGATTATTCATATCTACACTTCAATCAAACAACAGAATCAGATAGAAATCGTCCATTCACTGTAGATGGAACTTGTAAACAGCAGATCTCAGCAGCAAACTGAGATTATAAGCAGAAAATCAAACAACACCATTTCTCGAAGTAAATCCGGAAAAAACGGACTCTGTCCGAACAAAACAAAGAACTTAAAAAAAAAAAAAAAACCCAACAGCCATACCTCGTCCTCACGAAAAATGCCAGAGATCGATAGATTGTTCTAAAAAACGCCGTTTCAGTCCGAGCAACGAAACCCCAATCATCCAAATCAATGCCTTCACGTCTTCTCCAAACAGAAACCACTGAAGGGTAGAGAGAGAAAGCTAGAGAGAGAGAGTATATGATCAGATTTGGCGGAGAAAAGAGAAAGATACACGAAAATGGAGACTGGGTCGTGAAGAAGACTACTCGCACTAATAGACCATTGCAGCAAAAACCATCACCATATAAAACTAACTCTTGTGATTATAATAATGGAGAACGAAGATGAAGAAGAACTCAACCTAACTTGTTCAACTTTGACAGAGAAGACATGGTCGAGAGATCGGAGGAGGGTTTTCGTCTTATTGCAAATTGCAATGAACGTTGTTTAAGAAGGTCAAATTTTTCAGGATGTGGATGGAGAGAGAGAGAGAGAGAGATGAGCTGTGTTTGGTTAATCTCACTCGCTTTCTCAACGCGTTTCAAATAAAAAAATGTTTTTTTTTTAAATTGAGTTTGAAATTATATGAGTGTTTTTTTAGAAATTGGTATTTTGAATTAAAAACATGAAATTTATTGTTCTTTTTAGACATGGATTGTCTTACCTTCAATTTGATTTAGTTCGGTTTAATTTGATTTGTTTTTCATATGAATAATGTCAAGTTTACCTTATAACATATCTTTTTATCGTACACGTTGAACTGTCTTGATGTAACTGATATTTATTGTAACTATAATACATTAAATGTATTTTAGTTATATCAATTATATTCTGATAAATCAGCGTATATAATAAGAGAGTATGATAAGAAGTTAAACATAAAGTTACTCTATTAATATTCGCGTTGTTTTGTCCGTATCATAAGACAATGATTTATTTAAGTGGAGTTTTTCTTACCTAACTTATGAGTAGGTTAACAAAGGAAAGAAATCTTATTCGAGAAAATATAAATTCTATACTAGAAATGAAATGAAATGGTCACAAACTTACCACCATGCCCACCTCGATCGGTTCGGGTTGGATCCCAAAAATCGAATCTCAAAATGAAAATTAATTTGATTTATAATTTGAAAAAGATACTTGAATCAAAATGTCATTAATTACTTATTATATTTATTATTTTAATTATTATTTGATTTTAAGAATATGAGATTTGTAATTACGTTTTCATTTATATATATATAAAAAAAAAATACAAATATGAGAAAATTGGGAAGAAAAGTGAAAGATCATGCTTCCCCTTTTGTTTGAAAATATTTTCAAAATTGGAAAGCGTGATTGGTGGAATACTTTTTGGGAGGCCAGTCTTTTTGTGATTCTCTCAACTGCCACGCGCATACCTCCTTCTCTAAGAAATATTATATTATTGCCCATGTAAGTTTAGTTTAGTTAATTCTAAAATAATAGATTTAGAATCCAGAGTCACAGTTCGAAGTCTGCGCTGTCACAGTGTGAGAGTCATTACCTCAAATGTGGAGTAACTCCTTTTGACAAACAACAGGTACGGACCAGAGTGTGGAGGTTTTGAAGCGAAAGAATCGCCTTTTGGAATCAAGAAATACCATATTCTTTCCTTTTCAAAATTTTATTTATTTTTAGATAAAGGTAAACAATTCAAAAAATAATTCTATTAATAAAAAAATTACATCAGTGAAAAATAATTATAACAATGAAAAATAATTAATTCTTTTGAAATAATTAATCAATAACAATCTAAGAAGTGGGGGCTCTCAGACCCCTTATTTTTCTTGTACCCAAAAGGCAAAATCCCTCGCCCCCATGACCCACACACTCTGGCCTGACAGTTTGTGAGATGGTTAAATCACGGTGACTCAGCGACCCAAAGATAGGAGATATTTACTTGATATCTCAATGAGCTACCTCAACATTTGAGGTAATAATTCTCACACTAGGACAACGCAGACGTCGAACTTAGGCTCTTGTATCCAATCTAACATCTCTGAGCCAACTAAGCTATGCCTGTGCGGGCAACCCCTTATTTTTCTGAAGCGAGGAGTTGACCCCCACCCTGTCACAAAACTTGGCCGGGGCCAAATTGGGGGTGAACCTGTCTAAGATGGTTCTTCTCCTGTTAATATTTTTTAGATATATTTAGACTAATTTTTTCAAAGTTTGGATTTTTTTAATTTTTTACCATTTAATTGAAGATATAATACCTGACAATATTTATTACACTGACAAAAAATTAACACGTTAGAAATTAAATTAAGAAAATTAACCTAATATTACCCTTAAAATTAAAATTAAGATCAAGTAATCACAAATGTGCAAGATCATAGATTTTGATTTCCATTTGGAACAACATAGAGCAAAAGTCAAACTACTAAAGTCAAGGCACATAATTTGTCTGAAACAGACAACCTAGTGTCATTTATGTAAATACGAAAACTCATCAAATCATTGCCAAATGTAAAACCTGCGGCAATCAAACAAAACACATTCCACTAAACAAACAAAACTCACCTTCATGTCATCTGATTGCAACAGAAATTGTACAGAGTTCAGTGGACTTTTTCTCAGTCAACATCTCAATTTCCAGTCAAGCTACCATGGCCATGCTTTACCCCCATTTCTTTGCCTTATCTAGAGAGATAGAGAGAGAGAGAAGTTAGAGAAGCGGACCAGTGGGGAAGGAAGAATTGGCAGGCTGACAATCACAAAAACAAAGACTTCTAGACTCCTTAACCAGACGCTGAGATCTCCTTGTATGAAGCTTGATATTCACCAATTTCCCTGCCATCTAAGTAAAATAATCACATTATCACCTTCTTCTCCGGGAAAGAAATGTATTTTTGATATTAAGACTATACTTTCAATGGGAAACGAAACAAACCATTCTCCACACTAAGTCTTCAGGACCCAAGGGTTGAGCTGGACTTGAATATAGAAAATGCCTCGAGTACTGGAAAAGAAAAGTGAAAATTCAAATAACAAATAAATCAGAATTTTATATAGAGAATCTCTATATGAAATAAAAATTACAGCCCCATGTGTTAGAATGATAGTATAAAAATTAAGAACAATCAACCGAGAATGTTACACTCAAAGTACAAGTAACAACCAATTCAAAAAATAATAATGTTAGATTTATTTTTTAACCATATTTTTTGATGTGTTGAACTATAAATGAGACAATAAATACTTTAATTATAATATATCTAATATACTTAAATTAGACCAATAACGACTCGACATATCAGAATGTATGCAAAAAAGATATGCTAAAAAAGTAAATTTCATTACTCATTCGAAAAATTGTGTTTCCTCCTGAGCACGTTAATGGCCCTTTTTCACCCAAAGGCTTCAACCTAATTTTTCATTTTCTCATTCATAATTAACTACTCCTATATATAGAGTAATCATATTTCTCTCTTTTGATAAATTCAATTTTTACCCACGGCTCATATGAATCAAAAACCTCAATGCGAGAAGATCCTTTTTATTCAATACGCTTAAGTTAAACTACTCAATCTAACATTATGAAAAAAATAATGACCAAAGAAGACTAGATAATATCTCTTTTGTTTCTAGTACCTTGACAAGATTGGAGCGCATTTCTCCAATTTTTGAAGCAGTAAAACCTCTCAAAAAATTTAAAAGCCATCCAGATCGTATCGCATCACCAGAAGAAACGAATACTGCAATCTGCATAACATGACAAAGCTATAAAAAATTAGAGAGTACCCCAAAGCAGACTTGCTGTGATGAAACTATAACAATTGCAATTTATATATCCCCAGGCATTTGCGAGCCTAAATGATGAGTGCTTATCATTTTGGATCCTTTTAAAACATACAAATAAAGTCTTCATTCAGATATGAAAATTGATGTCTGCCAATTTCTACCCTGATATGGTATTTAGACTTATTCATGAATGGTAGAAAAAGCAATTGGAGAATATTAGTATAATGACAGCAAACTGGAAAAAAAGAACTCTAATATCTCATTTACTTCAGAGCAGATACTTAAACCCCATCTGAGAAAGATTTTTTCTTTCAATAGTTATTGCCATTTCTCAAATTTAGCTTCAACATTGAAAAACAAAATAACTGACAAAGATTAGAAGACAAAAGAAGCATAAAACACTCAATTATTCTGAGAAAAAAATAGCCAAAAAACTATTCCACAAACAGCTATAGCTGAATTGTAAATATAAAACACAGAGGAACTAGAAATACCTTTCTATAATCAAGTATCCCTTCAAAAGGAAGTTCCAATTCATCACTGACTATAACAGGTATGCAGCCACTGACAATGGCATCAAATAATCTGGCTGATGATGGAGTGTCCCCAGCAGGACTTAAGCAAAATATAGACCTGATTACATAATCAGCAATTTAGCTTTCTTAACGAATACAAATTATAGTCGTGCTAAGAATAGAAAACTGCCAATAATTCTGCATTCCAGCCTGAGCTGCTGCTTTCCCTTCCTCTCCAGCAGCTCCCTCTTCAATTACTACATCCTCAACGCCAGTTAGCTCCGACACTAGTTTTGCTCGTATTTTCCCTTCCTTAAAGCAAAATGATAAAATCAATCACTATAATCAGAATATCGAATACATGCATAACCATATGGCAGCTGACTACAAGGAATAAAATTCAAACACAAAATACGAGCTAAGGATGGGCAACTCAAACTGACCCACAGGTCCCGACCAATATTTTTAATTATACATAATAGAAAATTCTTGTTTTATTTATTTTCTAAAATTTCAAATTAAAAATAATATAAATTTTAAATTAGAATGCATTATTTTAATAATTTAAATTAAAATATTATCACTGAAAATAAATTGAAAAAATCACAACCGACCCAAACTAAATCGAAAGCTTTCGGGTTAGGTTAGAAAAGTGATTTTGGGCTTTGAGTTGGTTTTTTATTCCAAACCTCAAACCAAAAATCAAACAGGCCAGTTTCGATTAGTTAAAAAACCGACCAATGTCCATCCCTACATATACCAAAAAAGATAATAAAAAATGACTACAACTGATGTAAATAAATATCGCGTAAATTACACAATCAGAAAGGAAATTAGATTCTTACAGCATTTCTTTTAAGCCTTCCTCGAAAAAAAAGCAATATGTTTCTCTTTGATTCACTTGCCAACATGCATTTTGCATCACATAAATCAAGGTTGGGAACATAAGGAAGAATAAGATCTTTTTCCAAAAATACTTGTCCCGGCTTGTACCTAAAAGTTGAGTATGTCAATGCATAAAATATAAAAGGGTTCCCTAAAGAAAATGGATAAAAAATTGTATTCCACTAACCAGTTACCCGTCGAATCCATATCTGGAAGCAACCAAATGGCCTTTTTCATGAATTTGCGAACAGATTTAAAAGACCAAGGATGATGCACAGGAAGAATGTGATCCCTTCCTTCTGATCACTTCCATGCAGGTTGATCTATCACCCACTTTAAAGCGTCCTACACCGACATGTATAAACTGATAATGCTTCAAGAATAATAGGCACAAGTCTCATAATTTACAAAAAAATTATGCTCTGATCAAGTATCACTGATTACTTCAAATAAAAACTTAGTTTCCCCAGTTGTCAGATGCAACATTCAAAATAAAAGGTAATTGTAATGTAATTATGTGGATATTTGAAGATGTGGAAGGAGATTTTTTATAAGAGAGCAGATGTTATGAAGAAAAATAATTATTCTAACTACAAAGGTCGATTTAGCCTATCATAATTAGTAATGCAGTGAAAGATGTAGATATTGACACTAAAAAGGAAACAACGTCACAATTATTATTCAGTGGTATTAATTTTAGTTCTAAATTAATGTCTTCAACAAAAAACTAGGACATCACAAAACATTGTTCAGATGAGATGAACCAAAAAAAGTTTTTTGCCCCATTATTACGTATTTCATAATCCAAGACCACTATGAAAGTTTTATTTCTTGAGGTGCACCAAAAAAAGATAAATATTACTTATACAATATGGACAATGCAATTCTAGGCGATGAACATACAAGGGTAAATGTGGTTCTTGGATGAAATAAAAAGAAATATACAAACTATTAAACTTGGTTCAACCCAACAACTTAAGCTTTTGAGAGAGTTTGTAATTGATTATGGTATGATCTCAAAACGGAATAACTAAGTATCATAAAAAAATTAACTCCTTTAAAATTAAAATATTCATGTCTAAGGAGAACGAAAGGAAATTCATCTACACATTAGGGAAACCCTAAGAAATACATAATGATTCAATTGTTGTTCAACCTTTTTGTGATTCTTAGGTAATTGATTATGAGATAAGTTTTTGGTTGTCGGAAAATAAAATGACAGCATCAAAATAAACCTTGAGAGAGCACTCACACCCTGTAAAGTGCCTTGCACTGTTGTTTCTCCGACAAGAAAAAGCTAATAGTTGTGAAGAAAGGAATATAGAACAGGTCAGCTTCTTCCTGCTTATGAACTCGTATAACATTTTTTAAGAGCCTCTCTGATTCAGGAGCAATCAAATCTGCCCACAACCAGTAATCAACGGAATGCTGCCCATGAAAACATAGAAAATAGCATCCAAGACAAGTTAACTCAATGAACAAGGCAAGGAGGAAAGTTACTCGGAAAATAATACTCCAAAGTTGCACCAATACCGAGAATAATATTAATCTGTTAAAGCACATGAACATATTTCCCTTCTCTACTCAACCTTTCGATTGTCCAANGGGATCGATATCTTTTATATTACTTGTGAACTGTGCACTTGCGGTTTAATAACGATACACGCATTACACCCAACACTGGCCAGATTCTAATGAGTTGGACTCAAAGAATAATATGTACAAGTCAAACTAACACTAACATAATGAAATTTCAAAGTTAACAAATTTCTTAAAATAAGAAAATGGGAAATCAAGAAATTGATTGAAAAACAGAGAATATGCAGAATAACAGATAGAATGGTGCGCTGCCTGCTCGATGAGACGGTGTACGGGGCTGCCATTGGAGGTAAGATTTGAGGTCTCCCTGTATGTATTTCTAAATAACCATAGCAAATCGTAGGTAAATTTCCATGGCATTTCATACACATAAACCCTAATAGGAGACCGAACAGGATAAAACGGATACCCAATCACCTTCTCTGTCTCTCTCTTCGACAGCACTTCGTCAAGCATCTTCACTGCCTCTTCTTGTTCCACCGCGGAACCGACCGTGTCATCTAGAGGCGGAGGCGACCTAGGAGCCCGGTGAGCGAGGAAATCTTCAAGGGAGAGCAAAAATGATGTCTCGGATTTGGAAGAACGAGAAGGGGGTCGAAAAAGGGTCGGATCGGGACGCGAAGGGGAGAAATTAACGAGGATGAAGAGGAGAGAGAGAATGAGGAGAGAGAGTGCGAAGAGAAGAAGCGGGGATCTGTGATGGATTCTTTGGCTTTGTGCAGAAGTGGATGTGGAAGAAGACACGTTCCTTCCTCTCATCTTTCGAAAATTTCTGGTTTGGATTTCAGATTTCGATCAGCGTTCTATCATATCCACCCCTTGATTTCTTCTTTGTAATCGTCTTCTTCTTCTTCCTCCTCGTCTAAAACCAAACCGACTTCAATTTCACTCTAAAACGCAACGAAACTAGACTAAGTTCACCCCTATTGACATCTCTCGTAAAAAAAATTATTGGAATTGAATTACGATACTCGAGAGATGATCTTGCTCTATGTTACAACTATCCAATCATTTGACATTTAAATTATAAAAGAAACAGGGTATGAATCACTAGAACTTAGACATAAATTGACTAGCCATCCTCAAATTTAAAATCTAAATGCACAAATGAGCAGAAGCAATTGCATAAAACATAGTTTTTATGATTCTAGTATCAAAGCAATTCGAAACCAAACTAGGTACTCTAAACTTGTCAACATTCGAGAACGCAAAACAATCCCAAATACACATTAAAGAGCATCGTTTTCTATGCATTCGATTAAATATATACACAGCCGTCTTAGAAGAAAATCAGATCATCTTTCACCGCCTGCTGTTTCTTTCCATCCTGTCCACCATCGGACGATCCTCCCACTTTCTTTCCGAATATCATCTCATCCAGATCGTCCATCATCTCATCGTTATTGACTCCCTGGGCCCCACCTCGGGAACTTGCCGGTTTCCTAACGAGGGAATTGCCTGTGGCATGACGAGGCGACTCATCGGGCTCCACGGCAATGGGAATCGTAGCAGGTTCAGGCTCGGGTGGTAGATAAGAAGGCTTCTTCAGGTTTTCGAACTTGGAAAGGACAACTTGAATTTCATCATTCAAGTTTAAGGCTTCGAAAAGAAGAGCTTCATTTTCGCCGAATGATTCGATAATTCTGTGGACAGAAGATTGGGATCGGCGACATTGTTGCACGAGTGTGATCGTCAAGTCATCCTACAAAAATTGCACAATTGAAAAGTTTTTGAGCAAATTATGGTTGTTTTGAAATGTGGTTATTTTTGTTTCCAAAGAAAAAGAAAAGCAAAACTCACAATAATAAAGCATTATTTCGATGATGGGCTCTTAACTTACCTATCAACGTATTGAACTCTAATTGTTGCAATGAATATTATAAATAATTATTTTAATTATAATACATAAAAAATAATTAAATTGGACTAATCAGGACTCGAAACATCAGAAGATAAATTAAGAAGGTAAGCCAAGAAGGTGAACATAACAATACTCCTCCATGATTCATGAACTTCTATCGAATGAAATATGTGTAAAGCTTGGTTCTGCCAATTTCGATACAAGGTAAATAGCGTTTGGAATATTCCACATAAACAGGATTGAAAACTTCTGAGTATAGAAAGCTGAAAATAACTTCTAAAAGCTGTGCCAAACAGTCAAGTGTTCTTATCGGAAGTGCTAATATAATGGCCGACAAAAATATAACAAAATCAAATCAATTAGACAAACATGGTCTTCTCATATGATGTTTATATGCACAGCCACCGAAAGTAGCTGTTAATAATTGATTGACCAACAAATCAGTTTCATATTAAACAATTTGATTATTAAAAAAGCCAACATCCACACAAGCAATATATTGACCTCCTTCATATTTATTAGAAATTGGATCACCCTGTCACTAACTCACTCATTGCTCTGTACTAATTTAGAAATTCGTTTACTTTCATGCAATCAAAACCATAATTTACTCATGCAAAAAAAATCTAATTCATATGGATACCAACTGTATTAGAAATCTGAATTAGCATAGCTTCTGGAGTTTTGAAAGATACACAATAAGAAAACAGACCTAATAAATTTAGAACAAAAGTAAAACTGTCAATGATAGGAATGTGTTATCAATGGAATTAACATAATATTGTAATGGTATTTTAGGAAATATTTTATTTGTAGTTTTTATTTTAAACTAGTAGTAGCTTCTAACTTTCTATTTAAAAGGGAAGGTAGTTTTCAGTTGGGGGATCATAAGGGAAAATAGAAACGTTTGCACATCATCGAATCTCTCTTAAATTGCTATATTTTATGCGTTTATAAATATATAGTTGTGTGTTAAAATCTTTATATTTTTCTATGTTATCAGAAATTATCTCGATTACTAACAGAATGTTGGGGATGGGGGTGGTGGGTGGGAGGAGGAGCCATAAAAATCTTCAACTTATGCAAGTGTAAGACAAAGCTTTATGTTCATAGGACCAGACCAGCTCAGTTAAAGGGCTGTTGCTTAGATGAAGGGGAATCTTAGAATGTTCTAATGATTCAAACTTGGTTCCAAATCATCTACTTCAGCTTATCTAGTTGCAAGAGAGCTTAAATAACTCGAAAGAGGGGGAATAAACGAAACATCATTAGTGCATAGAAAGGCTTTTAGCTACTACATAATTTGAAATTCGAAATTGACAATTATCAGAAGGAATAAAATGAATTACCTCCAAAGCATCTTGCTGAGGTGAGGATGATAAAACTGTCGTAAGAAGCTCAATACTGTTTCTTGCAACATCAAATGCCTCCTTTGTTTGTTCAGGAGTAAAGCTTATAACAGGAACATCATGCTGAACCTCCTCAGCAAGATCATCATCAAACTCTGCAGCTTCAACAGTGGGAGGTGGTGTGAAAATAGGAGCCAAACTCTCATTGTCACGTCCAGGAAATCGTATACCCCTTGATTTTAGACTCTGATACAGTAATAGAGCCAATAAAAAGATAAGAAAGAACTAAAAAGTTGTTCGTCCATCATTAGTTGCCAGTTAAAACAAACAAATAATTCTAGCTTTCAAATAAAGATGGTGGCATAGGGGATGATATAAGCACAAACTGTAAGATAATAAACTAAGTTATGTAGATCAGTGAAGTAGTTCCT
The DNA here is from genome assembly GCA_003255005.1 of Begonia fuchsioides. Taxonomy (NCBI): domain Eukaryota; kingdom Viridiplantae; phylum Streptophyta; class Magnoliopsida; order Cucurbitales; family Begoniaceae; genus Begonia; species Begonia fuchsioides. The sequence goes on from QAOC01006208.1 coordinate 186,884, forward strand.
AAATTAATTAACAAGAATCAAGACTACTGTATATTTCTAGCAAGATAGCCCAAACTTTACCTCTCTGTGAAGTCCAACTTTATTAAATGTTAAAGCACATAATCAATATATATATATATATACATTTATCAATTCCAAAAATAACCTACAGCCTAAGATTTTTAAGGCACCCAACAACAGTGATCCAATCATGAGAATTTATTAAATCCATATAAGTCATAAAGTTTAAAGAAAAAAACAACAAAAAAACTCAGCTCCATTATTTACAGGTACATAAAAAGGAAAGGCAATTTATGCATAGCTATGATATCTTGTCTCCGCAGGAGATACACATATTTTTTATTGAACTTTTATATTGTTAGCATTATAAATATTAATATAGATCTATAGAGGAAGAAGACTCCAATTTAATTCGCAAATTCTCAAGCCTCCAACATTATGTCCCACACTCTCCTTTTCTTTTCTCTTCTTTAGTTTCAAAACCATCCAGAGTATTGGTCAGCCCATATTCAAAATACACTTCAAAGGAAAAACAAGGTTCATCAAATAAGGAAACAAAGCCTTTCCTCCATTGCACTTTCCTCGATGCAATATGCTTAAGTCATTTTTTTTGTTATGATTCTTCATCTAAAAAACAGAAATTGAATATACTAAAACGTCTAAAACATAGTGTCAGTTGATGTGAGGGGACATTCATCGTAACCTAGTATAAGGGACAAACATTTTGTGGATTTTACAAATGGAAGTAAATTAGCATCTTCTAGATTTGAATAATTCATTAAAGACCAATTAAAAAGTGCAGTTACCTTATAAGTTTCTTCATAAACAGGCAAATAACGAAGCTCGCTAGTTGACTCCCCCCATGATTCGATGAGCATCAAAGACTTGTTTCGATTATTGACAACAGTCTGTGGATCATCAATCACCTTCACCATTTCATCAAGAACTCTCTCTGCCGCAACTTCAGAGAACGCCTTTTCACAATTCTTGACACATGTCTCAAGCAATACCAAGGCTAAATACTGAGTCCTTGGACTCTTCATTATAATGCGCTTTTTAATTGCACGAACTAGTTCTACGCTGTTGATCTTTTCAACATTTATCATGTCACATATTTCAAGATTCATGGCCCAGTCAGGTTCGTTAAGGGTCTCTGAAGTTGCATCTTCGACAAGCTTATCTGCATGGTTTTGACCTTGAAAGAGTTCCTTCATCTTGAAACTCATAGAGCTCACTCCTTCGCTCATCTTTTGGCTCATCTCAGAACCACTAATCTTTAGACGTTCACCTAAAGCACTCAATTTCTCCATCAAATTATCACTCATTTTTGCACTAAAGAAAGATGAATTATGCTCCTGAGATGTTACCCTGGAAAACTAAGAAAATCTTATGAATCAGAACAACTGATAATCCGGTAGCGTTCATACTAAATCAAATAAAATATCAGTTATGATAATAATCAAGAGCACTGACTAAATTGCATTCAAAGAGAAACAAAAATAAGATCTTAAGATTTACAGGAAAAGAACACTGATATATGAATTTAAGATAAAGATAGTTTCACTAACATCTGATTAAATTTTCAAAAATGACATTATTAGAAACTATTTACGTAAGGAATCTTAAATTTGTAAGAACAATAGGTAAACGAGGCAAATGGGATGACAAGGTAGTTGATTGAAATATGGGCGTTCAAAACATCGAATGAATTCATGATTAGGTTAATGACAGGAAATCAAAAACCCCATAAATATCCGTAATTTCTTCTTTTCTATTGGAATTCTTATCACCCCTCAAAAGTTTCAGAAATCACACCCGCAGTTTCTCAAACCTTTCACACAAATTCATAAAAATCGAAAACTTCTTACACAACCCTACAGAATGCCTCGATTCGAACAGAATCCGAGGCTCATACCATCTTCCGAAAAAAAAGACCCAGTAAGATATCAAACAATTAATCAACCCCTTCGCATCCATTCATATCCTCTTTCCTCAATAAGCAAACAAAAGAAAATAAAATAAATCCATCGGATCAATCGAAAACAGCCCAATAACCGATCACTGATTCTCCTCAAAAGATTACCTGAGAAATTCGGTGAAATCAGATGCGACGACTTCAAACAGAGCTGATCGCTTGCAGTTTCAGTCTCCCCGTCTTTAAGCTTCTATTATTGCACTCTAATTTTATCAATTTTAATTCATGATCTTTTAGTGGTGAAGCAAACCAAACCAAACCAACCAATGGGTCTCAATGCAAACCGAGTTTTTTTTTGGATCAATTCGGTTTGATTTGAATATGGATATTAACGATCAGGTCGATTTATAGTTATATAATTCAGTTTTGGTTCGATTTCAATTGTGAGTCAAAAACCAAAAACCCCGAACCCAAAAACTAAATTTTAAATCACTTATATTTGATCGTTTTAAACAAAAAAAATTGTTCTCGCTAGTTGTTAGTAGAAGTGGGGAGAATTGAATCGACCCACCAAACTCTTCGAATCGATTTGATTATGGTGCGGGCATTTTTTAATTTATTTCCAATTGAGTAAGAATGAGAAAAACTAGATCAGAACTGTCGATTTTAATCTGATATTTATTTTAATTTTTAAAAAATAGTGATTTATGGAGCGTTGCCGATGTTTATGAGTAAAAAATAAAACTCGGATTGAAGGTCAAAAAAGTTTTAAAACAATCTAACCCCTAATAAAATTCGATATTAATTTTAAAATTGGTTATAAATCTGCATAATTACTTAAAACTCGACTCAAATATAATAAAAATATATTTTATCGTTCTAATTTAATTTTTTTAAAGAAGGAACATACATGATGAGCCGTCTTTCGTACTCAGGAGCGATCGTTTGCGTGTATCGACAAGAGCATGTAGCACTCGGAATCCTTGCTAAGATTTGGACAGTTTTCGATCCACAAGTGCTCGAGTTGAGGCATGGATCCGGGTTCAATCACCCACTTCTTGAAATTCGGCAAAGACTTTACTTCGAGAGTTTCGAGCTGAGAAAAACCATCCTCAGAGCATTTCATCTCTTCCCCAACGAAAGCACGTTCGATAATATACAGCTTCTTTAAGCTACGGAGATTTCCGAGCTTAACCATCGGATCTTCCTCGAGCTTCGTATGATCGAGCACCAGTTTTACTACGTTCGGGAAGTGACGATGAAATTCAGACAACTCCACCAGAGGTATTCTTAAACACAGCTTACTAATCCGAGGAGAACACAAATAACTTATATTCAGTTCATGAATCCGAAATGGATCCAAAATTTCGAAAGACGAGACCTGATTCATGACGATATCTCTCGACCCCCGATCGTCTATCCAACCGGTGGCATTCGATGTGTACTGGAGAATTCTCAATTTGGTAAGTTTAGTTAATTTGGCAAGATCTTCCCAACAACAGCATACTTCGGGAAGATTAAGGATTGTACTCAGGTTGGTAAGATGCTGTAGACTCCAGCTACAGCGATCAGCTTCGACAAAATAAGGTAAATGCAAATGCTTCAGCTGTCTCATCTTCCATATCTCATTTGGTACAGCCCAGACATCATTAAATACCTCTAAAATTAAGGTTGTTAAGGACTTTAACTTGCCCATGTTCAAAGTTGTCAACTGATCTGAACTTAAGGTGCTCCCTTCCAGACTCAAGTATTGCAAACAGATTAGATTCTCGATTTCCCGGAGCCTAATTGTGCCGAGAAGGCATCGTTCGAGCTTCAGCACTCTAATCAACCGGAAACCCTTAGAGGAAAACATCTCCTTTTTTCCAAATTCGTATACTCTCAGCCCGAAAATGTAGAGGGATCTTAGTAAGCATACGGTACCTTTTTCGAGGCTAGGCATCATTGTGTAAGCGTCTTTTCTAGCGAGCGATAGTCTTCTAAATCTACCGGAAAATCGATAGAATTCTTGGGTTGAAATCTCGGGATACAAATTCACAAACTCGAGAAAGTTTTCCTCTCTCGCCTTCATTATGCACAATTCTCTCATGAGATCGTGCATCCGGCAAGTTTTGATTCTCCTCGTCGAGCCCCTCTTTTCCACCTGAAGAATCGACCTTTCCGCTAAGCCACACAAGTAGTTGTAAGCCAAATTCTCGGGGGTCGTTATCATCTCGTTTTGTGGTTCAAATTTTACGATCCCTTCTGCAACCCATAGTCGGGCCAAGGACTTAGCTCGAATCTCGTAATCTTCAGGGAAATGGCTTAGATGCAGAAAGCAAGGCTTTAGATGATAAGGCAAATGATCATAACTCAAACCCAAAAGCTTGATTACAGCCAATTTATCAGCTTCATGGCCTTCTCCTTTTCTCAGTAAAGGCATAATATTTCTTCGAACCGATTCCCAATCGTTCTTCGTGTCTTTCGTACTCAAAATGCCTCCGATTATTTTGATCGCTAGGGGTAAACCCCCACAACACCTTACAATATTCAGACCTTCTTCTTCCATCCATTTATTAGATGCTGAAAGTATGAATTCCATTCACAAGTTATCTATTCATCGACAAAAGAACTTACAAAACAATCTTCGCTTAAAAACGAACCAAAGAAAAACGTACCCGATTGAGTTCTTCCGTGAATCGCAATCCTCTCAAACAGTTGCCAACTTTCTTCGTCGGTCAAACAACGAAGATCGTGATGAAAACAAGCGTTATTGATGTGTGAAGCAACATTTTTGTTCCGTGTCGTTAGCAATATTTTGCTTTCGGTATCCACATCCGGGAATGCAGGTTTAAGCAGATCATAAGAAGCATTGAACCAGATATCATCAAGAACAACCAAACATCTTTTTCTTCGTAGAAATTCATAAATCTTTTTGGCCAATTGGTCGTCTGTCATTAGTTTGATCATACTATGTTCTTCATTTGCAGGGGATATCAGTTTAAGCAATATAATTTCCCAAATCTCTCGTTTACTGCACTGCTGAGATATAAATGCCCAAGCAAAAGCTTCAAAATGCTCTCTAATCTCTCTGTGATGGTAAAGCTTCTTAGCCAGCGTAGTTTTTCCCAAGCCCCCCATTCCACATATATCGATCACCCTACAGCCCCCTCGGCCGTGGCTGGTTTCCCTTTTTCCGACCAAAATCCCGACCAATTTGCCGATGTCTTCCTTCAACCCGACAACATCTTCATCTTCAATATGAGAGTAAGATTTCCTCAACTCGCGCTGACCCTTGTCGAATCGCACCAAATCGTCAACACTTCTCGCCGGCAATTCTTGGATTCCATAGCTTTTCAAGTTTCTGTTCAAGTCTTCGAGCCGAGTAGTGATATCTTTCATTTTCATGCCCAGTCTGCGAAGAAGAGAAAGGGTGCGGAAAATGGAGACGGATCTTGCGAAGAAATTTGTCTGTCGAGTACTCGAATCGACGCTCAGAGCATGAGATTCAATCAAATCCTCAGCATCGTACGCAACTTCCCTAATTTCCTCGACCCATTTTCGAACCCTCTCATCCTCCTCTCTCCCTTCAGCATCTCGTAGAAAACACAGCATCCATTGAAGCTTGTCTCTGAGCTTCTCGACGCTTTCGCTCACTCCGTGTAAGAGCTTGGCTTCTTTGATGAGTAGGTTTGTGAAACTCACCACCACAGAAGACACGGCAGCAGTCGCCATGAAAATCAGTCAGTGAAGCTCGTCATTTTCTCAGGCTTCAAACTCTGAACTTTCGCGTCATCTTCCTCTTACGCATCGTCTTCTCCGCGAGCATAATTTTTCTTCTTGTTCTAATCTGTTAGTAGAGAACAGTCGAGGGCGACATGGGTTTAATGAGAAGACTCCAACAATTGACGAGCGAGCATGATCCAGGAAGAAACTCCACAACTTTTTCATCGGAAAAAGGCTTGATTTTTAGCTGTGTTTTAAACCCCTTTACGTGAAGGGTCCCTCCTGAAACGACGACGTATCCCAGTCCCTCCTTAAACGACGACGTATCCCACGCTTCATGTAGGGTCCCTTCTTAGATTATGAGGAATCTTACACTTAACTTTTAACTTTTATGTGAATGGTCCCTTCTTAAATAAGAAGACTAAGTGTGAACGGAGGCTTCAGATACAGAAGAAATATGGAGTTCTTTTCGAGTAGAGGGAGATAAATAATGATTGTTCTGCCGGAGAGAAAAGAAATAATACAAGAGAAAAATAAATTTAATGATTTTGTGCACGTTGAGAGTTCTAAGAGTGATGAATTTTTAGTTAATATTTTCTAAAAATATTCAATTTCTAGAAGAATATGGTAAATTCTTATTTTTCATAGTAAGATCTTTCTAGACTCGTTTTCTTCGTTATATTATTTCTCTTACTTTTTTACTATTATACTCAACGGTGTAAGAAACTATTCTTGATATTTTTAGATCACATCTGCTATTATTTTTCAGACCGCCTATTTAGTAGTTGTATAATTATATTGTGTAAGTAAGTTTTAAGTGAAACTGTTTATGTCTTCTTTCTTAGAAACTTACTTGGAAAATAAATTCTATCGAAAAGACGGTCAAAAGTCATTATTGCATAAACGACCCAAACAGAGTTAAAACCAACAAAAAAAAACCAAAATGAAATCAATCCAATAAAAACCTCAAATCGATTGTGATTCGGTTTATTGTATAATAAGCTTTTAACAGTTAGATTTACACGTGTGTAACATAACTCAGAGTTATATTATTTTTCATTTACATCATAGGAATGCGATGCATTGTAACCAAAATACAGAAAAACATCATCATTCATGAACTCTCTCTCTCTCGCAGATGAATAAAGCTTAATCTACTGCATTTGCTCACTACCATCGATGCCTAAACAAACTAAAACCAAGGCATCAAAGCTAGATGTAACAAAAGAGAGAAAACAAGATATTCTTTCAATTGAAAAACAAAACACTTTATAATTTTTGTTGTTCACAACGCCTTGTTTGACTCTTCTATCGCGCACACAACATTCTCAAAGTTGTTGGTTAATGATCTCAAAATCTTCTCAACAACTCATGTATCGGTTAACGTTTCACCATTTCGGTGGAGTTCGTTCACCACAGTTTGTACACGCGTGATGTAGTCAGATACACTTTCAGACTCATTCATCTTCATGCTCTCCAACACGCCACAAAGAGTTTGGAGACGCACTTGTTTGACTCGGTCGGTTCTTTTGAACACTTTTTCTAAAATGTCTCACGCTTCTTTTGAAGTAGTTGCACTAGCGATCTTCTCAAAGCCCGACTCGTCAACGGCTCAGAACAACATATATAATGCCGCCTTAACTTTTGATAGGGCCTCTTTCAACGCCTTGTTTTGAGCCGCCGTGTAATCTGTGGTATTTGTTGGTTATTCAAAACCTTTTTTTTACCACTAAGCGCTTTCATTTGAATGCTTCAATTCTCATAATTCGCCTTCATTAGTCGTGGTAACGGTATTTGATCTGTCATATTCGTCATGGCTCTGATACCAATTTGACAAAAGAGAAGAAGACAAGATACTTTCTCAATTAAAAAACAAGACATTCTATAATTTTTGTTGTTCACAATGCAATAGAAAGAACCATATATTTATAGGCTCTTCTAAAACTGAAAATAATAAAACTTAATTATAGTCATAAAAATCTATTATGAAAAATTCTTTAAAAGATACTGTGAGAATTTTTGGCTTTTCACTTTTTTGTAACTTCTAAATTTAAAATCCACCAAAAGTAATTTAAGTTTATTCACAAAATCTAGTTAAAAAGGTCAAAATGGGTAATATTTATTGAACCAGTAAATTCATTTACCGAGCTACACAAAACCAATCGTACAAGCATTTGCATTGGCCGTAAAAGGGCATCATATCAGCTTTCTATCGCCAGAGATGGAAGGGGAGGGTTCCCAGGCTCGAGGTTTTCGAGCCTGACGAGCCAGCTCTCGAGCCTAAGATTTGGGCTCAATCCTTTACGTTTGAATAAAACCCTAATTTGAGTTTCATTTTTTATGTCACAAACCAGCAAAAAAGGAGGGAAAGAAAGTCGTTAAAATGAAGACAGCTGAGATGTGTTGCGTGTGTAGACGTGCTAAATGAATTGATTTTGACAAAACAATTGGTAAAATGAGGTTGCTTTTCTAGGATGCTTTTGACATTCGAAGAACTGTTTGACCTTCTTTGTCTTGTTTTCTAGGGTTTGGATGTTTCTTCTCCACCCTTGAAACCTACCATTAATGAGGGTGAAAGTTCGTCGCTGATCTGTCCTTTCTGGTTTAATAAACAACCCCAGGAAGAAAAACCCAGCAAAAAAGATGAAAAAGGTTTCAAAAACCGTGTTTGGATGTCATAAACTGATGAATTATCCGTTTTTCAAAAGCGTTAAAACTATTATTAAATTATCTGATATTTTGATTTCTGAAAACTGATGATTTTTTCTATAAAGCACCAAACAAACACGCCCTACATATTTTTTGCTTATTTCAAATATGAAATCATTCTACAATGTTCATCTGTGTTCTTGATTTTGTTTTTTGTTTCCTTACCACGATGATGAGTACTGTAAAATTTAGGAGCAATTCATATGGATAATGCAATTTAAGCCATGAATAACTTCATATGATTTGTCGAATTTGGTCTCTATAATCTCCTACTATACCGAATTAAAAATTATATATGAGAAGACTTTTTGATCTTGACTACACTTCATATATATATATAGACACACACACCTATGATTCTAGCTTCCAGTTTTTCTTGTATGTTCATCTGCACTAAAACTTCTCTGCATATTCAGTCTCTAATTTCCACCATTTTTCATAAGCTTAAGGTTTGGATTCTCTTTCTTTCTAATGATCATCGAGAGATGAAGTTGAAAACTGAATTCTGATTTTGTACTTGTTTATTTTTTTCTGCAGAATCAATGGAGGATGCTTCGAGCTACGATGAAAACGTTTTGAAGAAGGGGCCATGGACGGTGGAAGAAGATAGAAAACTAGTTGAGTATATTAAGAACAACGGCCATGGAAGCTGGAGAAACCTTCCAAAACTTGCAGGCTTGAATCGGTGTGGAAAAAGTTGCAGATTAAGATGGACGAATTATCTTAGGCCTGATATTAAGCGAGGAAGATTCTCGGATGAAGAAGAACAAATGATCATTAATCTTCATGCAGTTCTTGGAAACAAGTACAGTCTTTTTCTTCGATTCTTTTAGGTTAAGATAATGCGTTTCTGTTCTTGATTTGTGGCAGCTTTTCTTGGTTGTAGATGGTCTGCAATTGCTGGTCATCTTCCTGGGAGAACAGACAATGAAATTAAGAATTTTTGGAACACCCATTTGAAGAAAAAGCTTCTGCAAATGGGCATTGATCCCATGACACATAAACCTCGTACTGATCTGGGTTTTCTGACACAATTTCAACACGTGCATGCTGTTTCAAACTTGGCAAATTTTACAAATAATCCATTGGAGAGTGCTTTGAGGCTGCAATCAGATGCAACTCAGCTGGCCAAAATTCAATTTCTGCAAAATATTCTTCAAGTTCTAAGCTCTTCATCTCTCCCGAAATTGGATCCTCTTGATCATTTTTCTGATTTATCTCAATATTCAGAGCTCCAAATGGAAGAACTTATGAAAATGAATCGTCCAAAACATGAACCAGAAGCAGCTGGAAACTTCCCTACTGGATTTTCTTCTCAGAATCCTCAAAATCTGTCGTGTTTGACCAGATTTGAACCAACCCAGAAACTTTTTCTCGAAGATTACTCAAATGGGTCCGATCTTCATTCATCAAATCACCGACCTTCTTTGATTTCAGTCTGTCCAGAAAACCCAACAGCCAATATACTGGAAAACGAGCATAAGATTGCTTCAGATGATCCTCTTTCGTCTGTTTCAAACACATTTGAACACGATTGGAGAGAGCTCATGGACATTGATGAAGCAACTGATTCTTACTGGAGAGATTTCATGGAGTAAGCCTTTCGAAAACGATCTTTCCGTTTCTCCCTTGTCGATATTCAGATAATCAATGATGATTTCTGTCATTTTTATTTGCAGCCAAACAAATTCAGATCAGTAGAATCAAATGAGCATTGTTTCAATGGCTCTTGCAGATAAAAATGAACAGATTTCATCTCCCATTTTGTAAATTACAGCACTTCATTTAATTATGAACCCGTTTTACTTAGCATTGAGTTGATTCCTTGTTTTTTCTTTTATTTATCCTTCTTTTTTCAATAATTAAAAGGGATTATTCATGTGATTAAAGAATGATAATTGGAAACTTCAAGCTTGGTATCCAATGCAACCTAGCATCTTTCCATTTATATCTTTTTATACTAAAGTACGATGCTATATAGTATGATAGATTGAGAAAGAATCAAAAAGTGGGTGGGAAAGAAGGATTAGTTGAAGAGAGTTTGAGACACGAAAGAGACCCTCCACGGATGGAATAGGTTCGGTTCGGTTCGTTTTTTTAATTGATTAAAACCTAATTTAAATCGATTTTAGGTGAAGAAAACTGAACCATAAGAAAATTTGGTTTTCGATCGGTTCTCAATTTTCCTTGGTTCAGGTTCAGTTTGGATTTTAATTTTGCCTCAGTTTTATCTTGGTTTGGCTCGATTTTAAGATAAAACTTTATAATTTTATGAATTAGGTTAGGTTTTGGTTTCAGTTCTTTTCAGTGTCATTTCGGTTTTTGGTAGAAAGAACCGCGAACCAAACCTAGGTTTTTGGTTCGGTTCGATTCCAGTTTTTTCAAACTTGAAACCGCACCGGTTTACACTCTAATCTATTGCTTCCTTGTTTCTCGAAGAAAAAGAGAGGCTTTTGACCTTCAAGAAGTCACGATCTGGTGTCAAACTACAGCTATAAAACGTGGACATTCAGTAGCCATCGGAGAAACCTTCCAAACCCTAATTATTTTTTATTAAATACATAATAAATATTCCCAAAAAGTGTTATTAAATAATTAATTTTATTTAACCAATCGATCATAATATAATTGCATGTCAACGTTCATTGGTTACTCATTAGGTACGACTATGTTGCATGATGACATGATAAGTTTGGCATTGTCTTTACTTTTGAAAACTCAAATATTATTTCAAAAATTATTTTTAGATCAATTCAGATAATAAATATTATTTTTATTTTTATTTATTAAATACATTTTAAATTGACTCAATCACTCGGCGACACGTTAGGAAACATGATAAAAAAATAACAATATAATAACTCATATATATATAAATAATGTTAGCATTATATTCTTATTGTACATGCTGAGATGTATTGATCAATTAAAATATAATTAATATATTAAAATTTAAATAATTATTTTATTAACTAATATTTGACATATCTGCATGTACAATAAGAGATTAAATCTGAACCTTACCCTGTATATATCCTCAGTATAGGGAACATTCCCGAGAAAAAAATGACAAAATTCTAAAGTGTAAGATAAAGCATTTTAAATTTTAAGGTATGATATTATTAGGTAGGTCTCTTATTCTAGTTGACCTCTAAACTTTAACTAATCCCACCTAACTTGCCAAATGAACTTCTATTTCCAACTACCTTTTCTTTCTAACTCCATGGGCCAGCACAAATTCATTTATATTTTTATTTAATTTAGTTAAACTTGAAAAAAAAAAAAAATCCATCACTCTTTTTAGCATTTTTATTGTAATTAATTGATAAAATGTGTTAATTTAATTTACAAAAATAGTTAAAATAAAATTAAAAATATTTCTTTGAAACGAAAGTAATTTTTAAAATGTCGAATAATGAATTTTAAAATTTGAAATATCGATAATAAAAATTGATATTTACCTTTATTATTATAATGATTTAAGATAAATTTTAATAGTGAAATAAATATTAAATTTAGAGATGTTTTTCCATGAACACATTAAATTTGATCATTTTATAATTTGACACCTCTAGATATGAATATTTTTCAATGAAAATAACGAGAAATATCATTATAAAATGTCTATCAAAATTATAATAAAATTCAAAATGTCTATTGACAATTTTTAAAATTTAAAATCTAAAAAAATGCGGATAATACGTGCTAAACCCGATATTACTTTTGATGCTCAACCCGATAATAACATTCAGAAAAATTACATCCATAAGAAAATCTCAACCTGGACATCATTCAGAAGAAAAGTTGTATATAACATAAGGGCATAGCTAGTGTAACTCATAAAGTTTGATGATCTCGACCATGTAATACGTGCTAAACCCGACGCGAGAAGAATTGCCTCGTTTATGATTTTTTGACGTTTTCACGCGCTGAGAGACAAGGAAATCACCGAAGAGAGCTTGAACTTGCGGATTTTAGAAGAATTATGCGGCTGAAATACAACCTCCGTGTGGGCTCGAACTGTTTCTTCCTTCCACTCTGAAGCCGAACCCCCTTCGCTCCGAAAATCCCGAGCAGAGTACAGAACTTGAAGCCTTGAAGGTGCTGTGTTTCACAACAAAATGGACCATTATAAGAATTAGGGGTGAACGTTGAGCAAAAAAATAAGCCAAACCGAGCATTCGGTTTTGGAAATTAGAACCGAATATGTGAAAAAATTACATGAACCGAACAATTAGGTTTTACTCGCCTCATCAAATAATATATATATATATATATATATATATATATTATAAATTTTATGCAACAATGCTATACAAAATGATAGATTTTTAAGATTTAAAATAAAAGAATTTAGCTAAACAAAATATAAATCCAATAAACTCATATCATCCAAAATAAAATAAAATATGTAGAAACGAAGTCTTAAGTGTTTGTGTTAGGGTAATGTGTTTAAAATAATAAAAATAATCAATTATCAGTTAGCTTTTTGTTGGTTTTGAAAGAATTAAGCTGAAAACCGAACCAATAAGTTTGGTTTTTCATATATAGAACCGAAGTTTGGTTTCATTCAAAACCGATCCGATTCGATATAACCGATTTAGGCTAGATTTACTGGTTCGGTTGTGCTCACCCTAATAAGAATGATTTGATTAGAAATAATAATAGTGTCTATACTCAGAGCAATACCAAATCCAAGCATGCTCGTCTTTTGAATTGTCAGAACACTGACTTTCGATCGTTTAATGTTTCTTAAAGCCGAGATATCTTCTTCCTTTCCCTTGAATTCGAGAAACTCCCCTAGAACATACTTATCACCTTTGAGACACAGCCTGCAACAAAATTAAAGAGAACTTTAATGCTCTTTTTTCATCATGTCTATTCAGATTGTTCAAGCTCAGATAAATATCCATTGGTTTCCAAAACAAGTTGAACATCAAAGATCAAAAGTATTTTATCTGAAAGCTCTCTGAGGAATGCATGAGAAATAGCTGACAAGCCTCAATCTTGAAAGTCAAATCATGTAGATAACAAAAGAAGATTATCAACCAATTTTTTATTATAAAAATTGTATGAGTAGAGTTAGTAAACTAAAGAAATGATCATAAATTACTAGAAATTGAATTCAATTTGATTCGACACCTTGACTTTGCCTCTAAATTTTACGAAATGATCATAGATTACTAGAAATTGAATGCAATTTGATTCCATGATATTAAATTAGCCTCTAGATTATAAGAGATGATCATAGATTACCAGAAATTGCATGCGATTTCATTCCTGCATATTGAATTCGTCTCTAGATAATAAGAGATGATCATAAATTACATTTCATTTTATTCAGACATCTAGAAACGATCATAGATGACTAAAAATGGTATGGAATTCGATTCCGCCATCTTGAATCCGCCTCTACATTATACTAACCTGTCCCATATTGGTGCGGAGTTCAGAACGAAATTAAGCTTCTGATATATGGAGTCGTTAGTTTCTTTCGGTCCACTATGAAAAGCACTTTTAAACCAACCAGAAAACTTGCTTGGTTTAATTTGCACCCACTGATCATGGGTAATAACTTCTGATGGGAAATCATTCAATTGAAAGATTCTACAAAATAAAAGAATAAGCATCAGCCATACACATTAAAACCATCTTACTAAGATCTCAGTTAAATATTTACATTGTGATAAGACACAATCCATAGATTAGGCCCGATCCATAAGTAATTATCGATAAATATAGGATTAATTGCTTGTTATAAGCAATGAAAATTTAGGGTATGTTTTGGGAGAGGCGAGCCGCCGTTAAGGTGCTCGGAGGAAGCAAACTTCTCTGATTGTTTGTAAGTCCGTTTATCGTTTAATATACCATCTTCTTTGTTTTGTTCTATTGTTCTTAGTTGTTCTCCAATTTGTGCATACAAGGGATCCTATCAGTGTTAATGCTTTTCATTTGTAACTATGATCTGGCTGATGTCATATGTTTGTTGATCATTTCAATAAGTTGATGGTGGTGATTTTCAACCATTTATCCACATAACGGCTATCAGCATGAGATGTATGTAGCAAGAGCATCCAACTCAAACAAGGGAAAATAGAAAAAAAAAAATACACTTCTGATTGCTTAAAATTGTGCTTCATAAGTTGACATTCATTTCTTTCTAAACATCTCTAAATTAAAGACCAAAAAAATTAAAAACATCTACAATCTTTGAGTTCAGTCAATCACTGAAACTTTTATTATATTTTGAAGAGAAGGATGAAAAAAACACTTTTTTTTATTTATTATAAAGTTTACATTCTATGCATAATACAAAAACTACCAAAAAGAATAAATCTAACTTTCATTAATGCGATGCAATGTTTCCTAAATCAAAGCAGATACTACAATATTTCCTAAATCATAATATGTTAACATTTTTCAACCCAATAATTGATGGAAAACTTAATATTACATTATCGAAACATGTTAAGAACATTTTGAGATAAAATATAGGGACAGACAGATAAATGATCCATCGAAACAAAGTTCGCCCCGATCGAGTCTGAACGAAGATATTACTAAGAACAGTTGTTTAAATGATCTAAAAATTTCTACAAGTTTACGATTTAAAAGAGCAGTATGAAATCAGTTGAATGTATTTATTCATCGCAATTAACACATTTACGGCATACCGAAGTTTGGGATTTGGAAGTATAACTTTGCAAGACAAATATCCTTCTGGAAGAACAACTCCTCTTTGTTCCAGATATGACTCAAGAATTGAAGCCCATTTCTTTGTCTCTTGCACCTAAAAAAAATTATATAAGCATCTCATAAGTTAAGAATAATTTAGAAAACTTATCCAATCCTAATTACTTAATATAAACAAGAAACAAAGGATTCATTTCATAAAAGGTCTTCTTACTTTGCAAATGAAGGAAAAGGAAAATGAGTCATAATGGTTTTACCATTTAAACATATCAATAATGTTAGGATTATCTTACTAGAATACACTTTTATTGTACACGCTGATGTGTTGAACTGTAATTAGTCAAGTTAAGGGGTATTTAATATTTACAATTAAAATAATTATTTATTATATTTTTTTTGCAGAAATCACTACAAACACGTCAGTTTGTACAATAAAAATACATACTAAACAGATAAACTTAACATTAGCGTAAACTTATTCACCTCTTCCTGTTTAGAGACAAATTCATTAACAACATAAATTTCTAACTCTACCCTCAGCATAAAAAGATTTTCTTCATAAAAAAATGCATATTTCTTGATGTTGCTTCAGAAATTCATCACATAGCAAAGAGAATATGCTACTCAAAAAATATTCTTCTTTATACAAAGACAACAACAAAATATTGCATCAAAACTCTTTTAATTAAACAGCTCTTCCAGCTCTATCCATTGGAAATATTAGAACGACACAATAGCAGCAAACCATTGGAATATTTACAAAAATATCCAATGTGAACTTACAGGATCAGGAAGATTTTGTGTCTTGTGTTGATTATAACTCTCCCAAGCCCAGCTTTTATCCGCATTAACAGTAACAAATCCTGATAAATTCTTGACAGAAATCACCATTGCCTCCCTTCATTAAAAAAATACACTTGGAGAGTAAGCCATTATAGAATTACATAAAAAAAATCTAAAAGTATGTTTGGTTGCTAAGAAAAATTAAAAATTGATCCAGTAGATGATGTCATAGTGCGAGATTAACAATCACTTCTTTTAACGCAGAAACTTCATTGTGAACGAAAAAGAAAACTAAAATTTTCAAATCAGCCATGTCTATGTCGATCCCACCAAACAGGAATCGGACACATTCGAATGAACTCAGAAGTGTAAAAAAAAACTCTTACCCTTTGGTAACAAGAACCAGGTCAATACTTTGTCGGGTACCAGTATCAGCATCTGGAATTCGAAGCCCCACATAAGCCTTTCCACCATAAAGCTTCTCAAGTCTAAGCAGAAAACCCAGAAAGAGATTAACAAGAACTCCACCTTAACAAATTCGCAGAAATCAAGCAAAACCCTGAAATTCAAATATTAAAAAAACCCCAATTTCGGCACCTGGTAGCGACAGTAAAAATAGCAGTGGAATCAGAGGTCTCGATGTCCAAAAGATCGTCGTCGTAGAAGAACTGCTTGAAGAGCCAATAAATGATGAGACCACCGATGATCGCAAACCACATCATGTCGTCGATAGCACAAAAAGTTGTGGACTTCGCCTGAAAATGGAGAATTCGAATCAACGGTGAAGACTCCGACGAAAGGTCAGCAGGTCCAACTGCACCCAAGGATTTCTTTCCCCAAGTTCAAGTAAAGTTTCAACAAATTGAAGCCACGTGTAATTATGATACTTTTTTAAATATAATAAACAATAATTTACACAATAAAATATTAAAATAACTTAAATAACACTTTATTTTTAAAAATCATCCCATTTAAATTTTATCATAATTATATCGAATATTTTTTTATTATATTATTTTTTATTTTATGATATTAGGTAATTTCATTAATTATTTTTTTCTAATTTTATTAAATACATGTTGAAATTAAAAAGAATATATAATAACAAATTTACATTTTATTCAATTTATATATTACATAAAAACAAGAATTTTCATAAATTTATAATATTATTATTATTATTTATTAATAAAATATATTAATTAAACATACGAACATCATTAAAATTTAAAAAAAAAAACATGATCACAAGTTGAATACTGTAATTATGATTAAGTTCAAGATGTTCGTTTATAATTTTTAAATTTTAAAATATTTTTTATAATTATTTTTATAATTCATGATATAAATTATTATTTATCTTTTTAAATATAATCATACTTCAAGTATAGGCAAAACCAACACAAACAAATAGATCGGATCAATTATGGTCTAATTATGGTCCTAATATTCCTCGTATCTGTCCTAATTTAAATTTCAAAACTACTAATAAAATAGAAAGACTTGTAACACATTTGAGAGACGGAACAAAAGATGAACAAGCCATGCTTTGGATTAGGGTGGCAAAAGGTTCGGTTAAAACCAATCAGAACCTACCATTTGAATCGATTTGATCGGTTTTAAATCTCTTGAAAAATCGACGTGAATCTAAACTGAAGCCAATTCGAAAACTTGAGTAAGTTTCGGTCTAGATCTGTTATCTAATTAGTTTAAGTTCGAATCCAAATATATAATTACAGATCCATCGAATCATGTCAATTTGTTCCAAAAACAAAAAACCAACCTGATCCACCGGTTTGGATCCCACCTCAACCACCGATGCATAGAGCCTAAGGCAATTGAACAAACTCTGTCCTTTCAAAAGGATTGCTTAAAACCTATGATTCAAACCAAACATTAATAAAGCAAAAACATTAATACTTGCACCTTCTCAGAGCAAAATTCATGCAACAAGCAAGTCTTTATGATCAATTGTAGTCAAATAACACCCTTGAACTTGCTAATAACTCGAGTTCGGGAAGTTAGTTACTTCGCAAAGATGCAAAAACATACTACTTTTAAGCTTCTACAAATTACTATCGAAAATATCTGTAGATTTACTTTTTAAAACTTCTCGATGGCAGCCGATTCTAGCAAAAATGAAAGAACCCACCATGTTATATGAGAGTAAATCACGTTCAAAGTAGCAATCTTTTTCATCGATTGGATAAGTATTGAAGGAACAAATAGAACAATGAACCAAAAAAGAAAGATCTTCATCACAAACAAAACACCAAAGAGAAGCAACATGCATATAGAGTGTAAAACAGCCACTAAACATAGCACACAGCTCTTCATCTTTTTAATCTATGTTGAAAATCTTGCAAAAAAGAATAAAGCAAAGGTTTTTCATCTTGTATATCAATACCTGCCTCTATTTCGTGCCACTCGAGCTCTTCTTCTTGAGAAGGTTTCCAAATTTTCGCAATAAAGGCTTCTTTTTCTTCATCTGTTGTTCTGTTGATGGCGAGATTCCACTATTTTCCATGTTTTCGGTCGAATTCGTTCCATTTGTTTGATCAAAGCTATCACTGCTTTCCAATTTCGAATCTCCTTCTTCAAACAATTCTTCCTCGGGTGAGAACTCTTTCTTTTCAATCTTACAACTTTCCCACATCTTATATTCGACTTCAACAGAGTCATCTTCCTTTTCGTTTTTCTCGTTTGCACTTGAATTTCCATTTGTGCTTGGAAATTTACGAGCGTCTTGTTCATCCACTCCATTATTCTCTTCCCATAGATTTTCCCTTTTAGATTCCTCATTTTGATGGGATATGATCTCCCTTTTATGACCATTCTCTTCTGAAAATTCTACCACTTTTGGTAACAAATCGTAGTCCTTTTCACTATCCGAGAGATCACCATTTTCGACAGTTTGCTTCTTGGCTGAATTTTCATCAAGAAGCTTGGACAAATCTTCTACTTTTTTAATCAAAACTTCTTCTGTAATTTTAAGATCCTCATTTTCTCGAATTACGCTCTGCATTTCTTTCTCCTTGTCAAACAAGCTCTCTTCAAGTTTCATGCTTTTAGCTTTGGCTTCACCAAGAGCTTCATGTAAATAAACCACCTCAGATTTAGCTTCTTTTAGGTTATTCTGAAGATGGGATTCTTCAACTTTAACCAAACAAGATTCTTCTTCTGTCTGTTTAAGCAAATTCAAAAGCCTACTAATTTCTTTCTCCAAGGACGAGTTTTCTTCTTTCGATTTCTCGACCGATTTCATCAAATCAAGCTCTTTCTCCTCCCATGCAGCTTTCGAGTTCTGAAGTTCTCTCTTCGACAATTCAATGGTGCTCGTCAATACATCAAGTTCGTGTTTTGCATCGTCAAGCATGGTCTCGTACTTCTCCTTCGTAGCTTTCGAGACCATTTTTAGATCTTCAATCTCGGCTTCATAATTATTGATCTCAGATTGGCTGGCCGCTAGTTTTTCTTTGGCCTCCCTCACTTCTGCAGAGATTTCAGACAAGGCCGAAGCTAGGGTTTCCATGGCGATTTTGCTCTTCTCCTCCTCGCGCTTCGAGTTTTCGAACTCATCGATGAGCCGATTCTTCTCTTCCAATAAAGTCTGCACACTAGAAGCTGCAAGCTTCTCATTATTCAACGCTTGATTCTTCTCTTCCTTGACGATTTCCAATTCAATTATGAGTGTTTCGACGATTTTTTCGAGCTTAGAAGTTTCGTTCTTAGTCAAATCGCGGTTTTGCTCTGATTCCTGAAGTTCCGCTCTTTGTTTTCCTACTGTCATTTCCAATAGACCGACTTTCTCTTTAAGTGCGTTGATTTCACCTTCCGCGTTATGCAATAAATCCTTATTTCCCTCGAGCTGTTTCATGATCGATTCTAAGGACTCGACCTTGTTTTTCCATTCATCGACTAAACTATGCGCATAAGTTTCCGCCATCTTTGCTGCTTCGAGCTCGACATTAAGCTGCTCGATAGTCGCCTCTTTCTCCATTATTATCTCCTCAGAACATTTTTCAATCTCGAGTTCTTTCTTCAACGATTCTATCTGAAACTTAAGCTTCGAGACCAACTTGTCATTTTCTGTCGCTTGTGCTTCAAACTGCGAATCGAGCGAAGATTTCAACCAAGTCAACTCGGAGGAAAGAATCTCCGCCTTCTCGGCCTGAATCTTGGTGATTTTCGTAGCATCATCGGCGTGAATCAACGCCTGGTTCTTCGCATCGGAAGTCATTTCCAGATCTTGTTTGACCTTTTCAAGCTCTTGAGTAATGGAGAGAAGGGCAGAGACATTTCGATCGTTTTCGTTCCTCAACACCTTGAGCTCTTTCTGCCATTCCTCTTCTTTCTTATGGATTGCTTCTATGCCCGCATGCTCCAACTCAACCGCTCGAAATTTTTCAATTTCAGAATCCTCTCGAGCCCGCTTTTGCGCCAACAAAGCCTCCTCGAGCTTCTCATTTGCTTCCTCGGTTAATCTTCGGGCTTCTTTCAATTCTTCCAATGTTTTAATCTTCTCTTTCTCGATGAGACTAATCTGTTCATTCGCCTTCTTTAGATCTTCCTGAACGAGATTCAATTGCGCCTGTAAATCCGATCCCCTAGCTATCCGCGAAAGCGGTTTCTGAAGAACAGCAGAAATCAAGAACAAATGGATCAAACTCAATTAATGCCACAAAACAGCTGTTTTTAACCATGAATGACGAATAAATCTACTCTCAATTGCATAAAGGCTTACATCAGGTGGAGTAGCAACTTTTGGAGACTGGCGATCGATCGTCGGTTTTGTGATGGACGGTCGAGGGGATCGCTCAATTGACAAACGAGACTTGAGCATGAGCACGGGAGAAGGAGACTCGGTTTTGGACTTAACCACTCCTCGGCTCGGCTTTGTGACTCTTGGAGTTGGTGATGAAGGTTTGGTCGGAGCATCAGATGAAGAAGATCTGACAAAATTGAAAATCCACAATGTAGGACAATTAGGAAGAAACCATCTTTAAATTACGACACGAATCAAAGGAGAAGTCCAACCAATTCATAGTAGAATCACAAAATATAGACAAATGAGAAAATTATAGACAAAAAAATATTGTTCAGAAATAGATCCAAAGCCTGAATAATCATAAAAACACTCATCATCCATCAACATTAAAATAGAGCAAAAATGGGAAGAAAAAGAAGAAAATGAAATAAACAGGAGATGTCAATAAGTCAAAATCGAAGAATGGCAGACAGAGAAAACCCAGACGTTCGATGAACATTGGAGCTAAGATAAAAAGCAGATCCAGCCAATTTCGGCAATGAAAGGAGCTGAGATTAGAAGATCGAACAGTTCAAACTCAAATGGGTAAGCCGCAAATCAGATCTTCAGTGAGAGAGACTACGTACTTGGGTCTGGCAGACATAGTCACAGTTACAACCCAGGAAACGGAACTTTTCTGAAGCAGAAAGGCAGAAGAAGAAGAAGAAACGCTTTTTTCTGGGTTTGCACAAATTTGGGAGGTGAGGAGTTGGATTGGAAGTGGGTGTTCGCTAAAATAGCAACGTCGTCAAAGAAAATGCAGAGACTTTCGACATCGTGAGCATGAAAACTTCTCTCTCTCTCTCTCTCCCTCTCCCTCTCTCTCTCTAAGCAGCAAAAAAGCAGATAAAGAAGAAGATGAAGGGCCTGAAGCAGAAGAATTTACAGGACAGAACTCAAACGATTTTGGGTCGGTTTTTCTTGTCTGGATCAACGATTACGATTCCACTCTTTTAGCACGTACACCATATTCAAATCAACCGGCTAGTGGGGATGACTATGGTTCAATTCGGTTTGATTTGGTCCGATTTTGAATAAATTGGAACTAAAACTATGAAATACAATTTTCTTTTGTTTTATCTCGGTCTAATTTTATATTTTAAAATAAAAAAATGAATTTTATTTTATTTTATTTTTAGATCAAGTTTATTCGATTATGGGTTAATTTTTTTTTATCTATGATCTAATTTTTATTTTACAATTTTTAAAAATTAGAATTAGTTCAAACTGCGATCCCGGTCTGCTTCTATCCACCCTAACTTGCTTCCTCGTCGGTTTTGGTTCTGACAAATTTTTATATTTTGTACGTTCTTGATTTATTTCCAAATTATTAAATTTGCTAATTTCGTAATCTTGGTTTTTACTTTTTCAAAAGGTATTGGGAAAGGCAAGATAATATTAAGTATGATTTATGACATTCCACTAAGAACTCTATCTTGATTGTTGTAAATAAATTTGCAAAATAAAAAAATTTATTTTATTTATGTTATTTCCATTCAACTTTTCACAATTTCAATTTTATTTTTAAACCAACTTCAAATTAGATATTTAAGAACTAAAAGTTTCTAAATTGATTTAGGATAAAAAATCAAAATTTTCTAAAATACGTAATATGAACTATTTCCGAAATGACTTTTATAAAAATCCGCTTTGCAATTGCTGTGCAAAATAAATATTAAACCTATCCTATAGTATATGAAGAAATCCTATATAAAACTATATGATTTCGATAGCTTATTTAGCAATCAGTATATGATTCAGGTCAGTCTGTCAATTTAGGTTAGTTTTGTCTACTCATACTTTAACTACATAATTTAGATAGCTTCTTTAGCAATCAATATCAGATTAAATAATAAAACTATCCGATAATATATATCAAGAAATCCAAGAAAAGATTAATATGCAAATATGTAACACACATACTAACCTCGATGATAAGGTGAAACGAGGTGATTCCTTTTATTCTTCATCATAAGAGACATGGAAACTAGTGGTGCAGCCTAAAGCCTCAGGCTCCTCAGCCCCACAACAGTCATAAAATTTGGCAGCATAAGGCGGGTCATTTGGTCCCAGTTCATAGTACCTTGAATCAATGAACACCATATACAGTTAATTTCCTAATTTGTGCATATTTTTAAGAAAGAAAAATCTGATTGTAGGAGAAAAATCGTTCCACAAAATCTGATGAAAAACGAGAGTTATAAATGAATGATATAGGACCACGTAAAATTCATACAAATTCTCAACATTTAAATCTATGCAAAATCAAACAAGTTCCTGGCAACAGGTTTGTGTAGAAGAAAAAGGACGAATATCTATGAGAGATTGAAACATCTTACAATGACACTGATCCATTTTTGTTTATCAGGTTTAATGGTATTTTAGATTAAATTACTGAAGCAACAGTCTTTGAATATGAACTGATTTTCCTATTTTAAGTTTCTAAGATGGAAAAAAATACAAAAATATGCTGATTTTTTTAGTTGATCCTCAAATTTCAAGTAATTTCCCTATTTTTCAGATACCCGAGTAATTCATGCAATAATTGAGGATTAGGCCCGACACCGCTAATTCCATGAGGAAAGATGCAAACGTGATAATACTTATGTCCAAACAGCCTTTCCTCACATGGTGGTTTTTAATACCGTACATTGTACACTTAGTATTGCATTCAAATAGATGAGATTCCAGGCTATAAAATAGCATAATTGGGATAATGTATTGCAAACCTATGGGCGAATTCAATCCTCTATCCCTTCCTTTGGTAACTTGACTAGAGATACTAAGCAAATACACGACATTTTAATCAGCACGACACATTACACATGCTAAACATACCCAATATGTGAGAATTGTTCATTTTATGTTGTTTGATTCTTCGTCAAACCTCAAGACACAATTAATCCAATTTAAGATACGAATAAACAAGAACATTTAGAAGCAAAAAGAAGAGGCGAAGGCAAAATGAAGATTTGAAAAGAGTATCAAACAAAATACAAATTTGAAAGCAAAAGGAAAAGGTGAAAGAACAAGCTTTAACTTATATCTAGCAAATTGTACCATTTATGGATTCAAAAATTATATTGATGTCATGTCTTTCAAGTGTTTTGCGTTCTAACTTTTGAAAAATTACATATTGGTGTGTGTAAAAATTTTATCATCCTCCTTGTCTGCATCAGTATCGTTTAAAGAGATGCCTCAAATAGAAAATGAAACAATCTCAACTGGGGATCAAGATAGGTTTCACCTTGCCTAAAACAATTCTAGGATAGGTTGAGAGAACGTTCGATATATAATGTTTAGAAAGTTGCTACCTTGCAGGAAAATTCACTAACCATTTTAATATGAATTCTTCTTGTTCGAGTTTATATATTTTTTGACCCAATCTAAAAATTTGGTACGGTGAAATAACTGAATAACTAGATTATGGATATTTTCGAGAGTATGTTGGGGAGGAAGAATGGACCTATAACCTGAGTTTTCATTAGTTGCTTCAAAAAAGCTGTCTAGTTTCCACATGTGAGTTATCATTTTCTGTCTTTCTCATA
The DNA here is from genome assembly GCA_003255005.1 of Begonia fuchsioides. Taxonomy (NCBI): domain Eukaryota; kingdom Viridiplantae; phylum Streptophyta; class Magnoliopsida; order Cucurbitales; family Begoniaceae; genus Begonia; species Begonia fuchsioides. The sequence continues at coordinate 211,044 of QAOC01006208.1, forward strand.
ATAGTTTTGTACTTAAATCTGAGTCTACACTTTTTATACTATCTAATCAAACATTTATCTACATGATTATTTAAAGTCAGAGATTCATGTATGATGAAAAGGTTTCCATCTCCAATCATTTAAGGGTCGATTTACCAAGTAAAACAAAGAAAAAAAAAATGTTGCCAACTTTATCAAATTGACCATTACACCCAGCTCTTATGAAACTATTTCCGTCAGTGATTGGAACGTACGTGAAAGTGGAGTAAATTCACCACTATTTCAGTCATCATTTCCATCGAAAAACTGACACATGCAAAGCAGATTGAAAATAGAGTTTAACAGGCATCCTAGTATAAAAGGGCTACAAACAACATAATAATATTGAAGATAACAAATTATTTTTTTATCAATGTTTCTATGCGTTTCATAAGTAGACTTACGAACCAGAATAAGTGACTTTATTTATTTACATCAAATAATTTTTTTTGAAATTCGATTCCACAGGAATATGTATTTTCTCATATGTTGATTGGAGTATGGGCTTGAATGTATTTTCTTGAATAGTTGTAAAGTTGTAGTAGATCCTCATTTCCAGTTCAGTGAGGGCCCTTACAACTACCACGTTAAGATATGTCAACAATTTCCTTACATTTATACATGTGATTTATTATAAAGTGGTAATCAGGATTATTTTTTCTGGTTTGGCATACAAATTTTCCATTTTGCAGTTGATAAAACACTTATGCTGCATTGCTAGTACGTAACAAGGAGCTTGTGGATTGCATATTCTGTCAATAATGTCCATATTTAATCTACATGAATAGGTTTGTGATGAATAAAAAAGTAAAAGCTAATATAAAAGCCTTAGAAGAACACCACACAACAGCAACAGAAAAAATCCAAGTGACAAATTATGAGAAGGTTCCTTTGCAGCAAATGTCCAATCAATTTTCTGTAATTATTCAACAAACTATTGCGCAGTAAGAAATCCATATTTTCTACCACCACAGAAACACTAAAAGAAACCTTGCGGTCAGCAATCTGCGCAGTATTAACTTTTCACCACAAATTCGAAGCATATGGATCAATTCACCAGTGCAAATGCAAAAAAAATTCAAAATCCACTCCGAAAACTACAGAATTATCCATCGAAACCAAACACGAGTTTGACGGGAGAAGAAGACGAAGAATAAGAAGGGAGGAGAGGGAACCTCTTTTGATCGTCATGCCGACGACAAACGAAAAAGGAAGGATGGAAACGGCAAGAGGAGGAGGAATTAGCAGAGGGAATGTAGGTCCGATGACACCTTCGGCAAAGCTTTTCCTTCTCCAAACATGGCGGCGTCGCCCCCTCATTCTCCATTTGCTCTCAGCCGGTGGCTTTTCTACTTTTAATTTGATTACTGCTTTTATTCAATTAAATTGTTTTTATTCAATAATAAAATATAAATAATTATTTTTTATAATTATTATAAATAAATAAAAACTCATATTTAATTTACTATCGTGTCTTGGTTCACCGTTATAAATAGGGGTGGCAAATGAGTTGGATAAAACCGAAAAACCGACCCGAACCGATAAAATGGGTCGGTTTCAGTCGGTTTTTTATGGTTAAAAAACCGAACCACTACCCGACCCGAATTTATGAAGAAAAACGATTTATGTTTCGGTTTTATGTTGGATAAACCGAACCGAACCGAATTCAACCTAAAAATCAATAGTCTAATCATATTTACTATTTCAGCCCTCGCCCTCTCCCTCTCCTCGCAGCCGCTCCCAGCCCTAGCCTCGCAATCGCTGATTCTCCTCGCACTCGCAGCCCTCGCCCTCGCCTCGCAGCCGCTCCCAGCCCTCGCCTCCTAGTCGCCGATTCGCCTCGCAGCCCTCGCCCTCGCCTCGCAGTCGCTCCCAGCCCTTGCCTCGCAGTCGCCGATTCGCCTCGCACTCGCAGCCCTCGCCCTCGCCTCGCAGCCGCTCCCAGCCCTCGCCTCGCAGTCGCCGATTCCCCTCTGTCGAATCTTCATTTGCGACGGGTTTGTCTTTCATCAACTTTCTTATGCTTAATTAATTTTATTTGTTAATTTGCTGTGTATTTACTATTTAGATGATATATGTTAACAAACTTTGTAGTTTGAGGAAGAATATGCATTACTTAGAAAATCGGCATGAAACTCGCCGAAAAATCGGTCTAAAACTGGAAGAAAATCGGCAGAAAAATCGGTCTAAAACTGATGTTTTGACAACGGTTATTAACCGAAACCGACCCGTAACCGACCCGATAAATGGGTCGGTTATGGATCGGTTTTAGTCAATGACTGATTAACCGACGGGTTTTTAAGTAGATAACCGTACCCACCGGGTCGGTTATTTTCTAGGGCAAAAACCGATCCGTACCCGCGGGTCCCAGCCCTAGTTATAAAAACTATCAATAGGAGGACATTATGGTCAAGGAAAAAAAGATGAGTTTGACTATAAATAAGTTGCTCCCCCTCGCCGGTTCTCCGTTCCCTGCGCCGTACGCAATCTCTTGTTCTAGCTTCAACGCTCCCACCAAATTCTCCATTTCAGCAACTCCGTCGATTCTCTCTTCCCTACTCCGTCCTTCTTTCCCGGTCTCCGGCAAGAAGGAGACGGTCGCTGAGATTTCCCCGACCGAGAAAATGGTCGCGAAAGGGGAGTGCACGGCCTTGATATTCACCTACGGCACGCTGAAGCGAGGGTTTTCGAATCACACGCTATTGCAGGGCCTAATTCAAACCGGGGACGCGGTGTTCATCGGAAAATACCGTACATCTGGGCGTTACCCCCTCGTCTGCGGGCCGTACAGGGTTCCGTTTCTCGTAAACCTCCCCGGAGCAGGTCATCAGGTCGAGGGCGAGCTGTACGGATTGTCGAGTCGGGGATTGGCTCGGACGGACGAGCTGGAGGGGATTAGTAGGGGCCACTACGAGAGGCTGCCGGTCGAATTGGTGGAGGAAGGAGGAGGCGAGGAAGCAGTGGCGACGAAGGCGGAGGCGTACTTTGCGCACAGAAGCTACGCGGCGGAGATGTGGAGGAAGGAGGGGAAGACGAAAGGGGGAGCGATGAGATCGTATTCAGCGGCGGAGGCCATGGGATACGTGAAGCGCAAAGACAGGCCTCAGAATATGAGTTTTTTGGACCACATTCGTCTCTTTCTTTCGTCTCCATCTTCTTCTCCTCCATTTGAGCCATGAATTTCTCTGGTTCAGATCAACTGAATTTTTCAGCTTCAATTTGGACGACAGAGAGATCTTCTCCGATCATCCACCACGGAATCGAAATATTACTACTATTTTAACTGGGCTTGAGCTTCCGATGGAGCATGGGCTCGGGTATGGGCTTTGTATTGGGGTTGATATTGGGCTTGGGATTGGGCTAGGCCAGAGATGTAGTTTTCTTAGAAAATAAAAAAAAAATTACATAATTACTTTAATTTTAAATTAATCCAATATTGTGTCATGCAATAAATTATTACATATTCAACTTTTTTGTCCAAGCCGACTTCAAAGTTGAATTTAGTTACGTTATTTAGATAATTTAACGAGTAAACTGAACTTTTGGTGAGGCAATAAATTCGTTTGCTCTTAACCCAGGTCGGGAAGTGTAGAGTCGAATGCATTTCTCGAGTCATGAACCTATTCATGCATGTCCCGAGTCATGAACCTATAAATCCAATAACAACTCATTATGATTTCAAGAATAAATTTGTGTTACTTTCGACTTATAGCGGATAATGTTGTACTGAAGCACCAAAAGACATTACAATTTTGACAGTGCCCTAAATTAACGATGAAGAAAAGAACAACGACGGTGAAAAAACTCGTATTTTTCTAAGCCAAAAGAGCAAGAATTATGAAAGTTTCTTGTCATATCTAATGGAAAACAATATAAACGTAATAAAGTCAACTTATATATATTATATTAAATACTATAAGATATATAATAAAATATTTAAATTTCCAATCAACCAACACTTTAATCATATAAAATTAGAATAATTAAAACATAAATGAGACAATTAAATACCTAAGAATTTTTTTAATTATTAAAAAAAACCACAGCTACGAAGACAAAGACGTGACACGGTTGAAAAAAAAACAATAATCTAAATCAAATGGACTGCATAAAACAAAACCAGCGAAGATTATTATTTCATAGGAAACTATACTTTAAAACAAATAAAAAACACCGTCACGCACATTACACATTCAATGTTCTGATCAAGTCATAAGTCAATACCTTAAACCATGAAAGTGACTAAGTTAACGTTCGTTGAACATTTTGAATTATTGGTGTTCTAAGTCTAGACCTTATGATTAATTCTTGTATAAAAACGTGTGATTTTGTTTTTATTAGCATGATAACCCTAATGTTATTCCAAGCCGGCCTCTCTCTCTCTCTCTTCCTCTTTCTCTCTTCCTCTCTCTCTCCTGTTTGTATTATTAGCATGGTAGCAGTGATTAGCTGCATGGTTGCTTTGTCTGTTAGTTCAATTTGAATAGTTTTTTAAAAACCTAAACCGGATAGTTTTGGGTCTTGAAATTTAGTTTTCGGTTCGGTTTCTGGCCGTAAACCCTAAAACCGAAACCTAGATCATGATCATAAACTATTATACTGAAAATTTGTCAGGTCGGTTGGAGCAAATAAAATTCGATTTTGGATCGGTTTTCAGTTCTGCCTTTAGAACTGAAAAAATCTATTGGTTTGGTGAAGGTCAAACTATATTCATCCCTAACCCTAATATTAACTGCTTGGAAAGATGGAGGAGAGAGAGAGCGCTAACTTCTGTTTCCTTCTCTATGTGACGTAAAACCCTATTTTATTGGCCTCATGTTCCATTGCAGAAGCTTTCCATTGAACGCTGCTCTCTCTCTCTCTCTCTCTTGTCGTCACTTTCTCTCTCTTGATCCATATGAGTACACTTATCTTCTTCCTTTCTCTCTCCCCAGAAAAAAATGTCGTTCATTCCATCAACAAAACTACCCAAAATTCGACGATCTATCGCTCGTCTAACAGGGCACCCCAAAAAAACGAAGGAAATCCAGCAAATAATAGAACCCTAATTAGTCCTTTGCTGCTTCAAGTTCTTCGAATGACAGATAAAAACACAGTAATATCGAAAGCAATGTCTCGCTTGAAACGCAACCCCATTGAAATAAACCAATAATGCAGAGATTGTCGAGAATTGGAGCCAGAAAAAGGATGAGAAATGCACCAAATAAGTTGACCTATGTCTCGCTTATAAGGGCATGTTTGGCTATTTCTTTATTCCCTGATTTGACGCGCATTCTTTTTCCATTCCTACAAAGAACACGAACAAACCCTAATTATTGGACCCATAATTTTCTCTAAGACCCTAATCCAATCCCCATCTGCTGTTTTGTGTTCGATGATCCACCATCTATCGTATTTGAGTGTCGTTTATACGTAGAATTATACGTACATTGATGAAAAAAACAATACAAGTCATTGCTTTGAGTGTTAACATTAATTAATAATATAATATCAATTCGATAAATGTGTCACTTGAAATTTTTTATGATAAATTTTTTAATTATTGTAATTATTTTAATTAACTTTTTTAGTTGGGTGATGTTTTCTTATATTAACTAATATGTATTTAGTATAGTTTAAATTAAATTAAATATTATTATATTTAATTAATTTTAAAAATTTTTATTATTTTATTTTATTTTTGAAAAAATGCAATACTGACCAAAATCGAATTTTTAATCCAACCAAAATATATTTTTCAGTTATGTATCTTAATAAAATCGAAACAATCATGTCCATGTCTAATAGTAGACCTTGGATGCAGACGTGGCACGTGTTGATTTCATAGAATTTGGGTAAGTAGGACCCACGTTTTTTTATCAAGAACCGTATACGAAGCTTAACGATCTTGGAATCGGACGACTCTCGTGACTCCTGTCTTATGTGTTCCAGAGTAGGGGACAGATTGAGAATGACTTCTCGATTTTCGCCACGTGTACGGATGATCGGAGCCTGAAAGCTGTGGGTCCTTCGCCTGTTTTTGAAGCCAGTTAATCAGACGCAGGCTTCCTCGCCTTAGAGCATCGAAAGGTCCGAGTCAAGATGTGAAGCGAAGCCATCTAGGCCGTCCAATCTGATACACTTTTGAACATGCTAGGTGCGTCCGATCGTAACTACGTTGTTTTTAATAAAAAAAATTAAAACTCAATTTGTGTGTCAATCTCGAGTAAATAACTCTAATACTTTATAAATTTTCAATAATTATATTATTTATTATAATTATTTTAATACATAAATAAATAAATTTAATTAAAATTACCTACGTTAATAAATATTTTAAAATTTTATTATTTTTAAACTATTATAAAATAATATATTATAAAATGATTAAAAATTCACGATACAGACGCAATGACCATCTGAATGACGATAAGTACGTTCGTATACGAAATTTGAATAACTCAAATTTAATTTATTTTTTTTAATTCAAACTTGAATAAGACTATTTATCGAAACTCAAGCTTAAATTGAATTTTAACCTTTTAATAAATTAGGAAAAAATAAAATTGTGTATGAATTTTGAAATAATTGTTTTAGAATTTTGTAGACGTAGTTACTACTAGGGGTGGACATCGAATCGGATCGGATCGGATTGTTGTCGATCCAATCTGATCCGACAAACGTCGGATTGTAGATTGTAATGTGATCGGATCGGCGCAAATCTATAATCCGATCTGATCCGATTCGACGTCCAACCTAACGTTATCGGATCAGATCGGATCTGCCCGATTCATTTTCCAGAGAAGTTCTGGGGTCGACACAATGTGCACATTAGGTCGACACAAAGCACTAAGGGTCGACACAAATTATGAAATGTTAATCTTCTGTTGTTTACAAGGGTCGACACAAGACACCATGGGTCGGATCCGCCTAACCCTAATTACTGTGTTTAATACGGATGTTCGAAAAATAATCACTGCATTCTATAGATGATTTTTAAAATTTAAATTATTGATTAGTGAAAAAATTATTAAAGTTCAAAGAGAACTTTAATTAGTAAATTATAATACTAATTTTTTTTTTAAATTTAATAAATTTGACTAACCAAATATAATAGGAATAACTTGTAATTTTTACTACACGTTTACAATAACAAAAGACATTTGTCTGAAAGTTTTTAAATTTTTTCAACAACTATATGATTTACTATAATTATTTACAAATAAAATAAATTTGTTAAAATTACATATAATAATAAAAATTCTTTAAAATTCTATAACATACTTACAAAACTTGAAGACAACGTTATAATTTTTTTATGAATTTCCAACGACGGTATGATTTACTATAATTTGTTTACAACATAAACAAATAATTTTTGTAAAAATTACATATATTAATAAAAAATCATGATACAATTTTCAAAAAAATTTATTACATTATGTAATTTTAACAAATTGTTTTTATTTTTAATAAAAAAATTATAATAAACTACGATTCGCAAAAATTAAAAATTTATTTTTTTCAAAAATTAACTACGATTTAACTTATTTACTTGAAAATCAAATTCAAAATTAATTTTTTCTTAAATTTAAAATATAAAATATGTATTTAATTAATGTTATTAATAGTATCATTAAAAAATAGAGAAGGCGAGGTGAAGCTCACGCGCCAGTATTGAGAATGGGATTGGAACGCGCGGGAAACACCTTGCCAGGAAGATGACTGCTTCTCCGGACAAAAGCCACAGTTCATAGCTTAAATAAAATATTAATCAAGAAAGCAGAGGAGCGAGAGAGATAGAGAGGGTAGAGAGAGAAACAGAGAAAGAGAGTTACTTTACAACTTTTATAATCTGCACGCATCGATATCCGAGAACAGGAGAAAACGAGCAGTCCAAATATCGTCGGAGAAGTTTTCAGAGATAAGATTCAGAGACGCCGATGACGAACGCCGTTTCAGATCAGAAGATGAAGAAGAAGATGGCGTTTTAATGGGTTTCGTTGAAAAGTAATGTATGATCTCTGTTGCCGATGAAGTTTTTGAAAAACCCGTTTCTGCTCCGGCACGGCAAGGAAGAAATCCGGCCCCTTTTCGGTAGATTTCTCGATTGTTTTGGGGTTTTTGTTTTCAGATGAAGGCCATGCCCTTGCCCTTTGAAGAGCTTCAAGGGAAGGGTGTGTTAGATTTCGCAGCAGGTCCAAATCTCGATTACCGGCCGGAAAAGTTGGGCAGCCGGAGTATAAATTGCTATGTGGGTTCTGAACCCACCTCAGTTCTCGATAATCGCCGGAGTCCCAGCCCTCCAACTTCCACTTCAACCCTGTCTTCCCCGGTCGCCGGCGGCGGCCGAGGCTCAACAGGCTCGACCGACACCACCCCGCCGGCGGCAGCCCTGGCGCCGGAAAATCCTCCGACGTTCGAGAAATATGGAGTTGCGGTGGAGGATTGGGAAAGTGTGCTGTCTGAGCCCTCGAGTCAAGAGCAGTCTATTTTGAGATTGATTATGGGTGAAATCGAGGACCCGTCTTTTGAACTTAACAAGCTTTTGCAGAACGTCAATGGTTCTCAGCTACCTCTGGAACTCACTAACGGTGCTATCGATCAGAGTTTCATTTTCGAACCAACCGACGGCGGCGCCGCCGGTGGTTTGGTTGGCAACATCGATTCATCTTTACAAGGACCGATAAGCTCTCAGTTTTTCTTGCATAATCCAAATTTTCTTGCCAACAACAATGGTAGCCCTGGGTTGATTTCCGATCCCAATCTTCTTTGCCAAAGTGGGTTTCAATATCAGCCGCAAATCACCGGAAAGGCAGCCGTCGAAGAGCATCCGGCCATGTTTATGCTTCCTCCGGCGAAGCGGCTCAATTCTGCGGCCACCGGACCCAACTTCCAGCCGTCGCCTGTTCAGTTGTTTCCTCACCAATTTCATCTCCACAGGCAGAAAACGGCGGGTTCCGACGGTGGGTCAAACCACCGTGGAATAGTTGACCAGCTTTTCCAGGCGGCGGAGCTGATCGGAATCGGGAATCCTGTTCTCGCGCAAGCGATATTGGCGCGGCTCAATCACCAACTATCTCCGGTTGGTAAGCCTTTTCAAAGGGCTGCTTTTTATTTCAAAGAGGCTTTACTACTACTCCTGAATCCGACAACCTTAAACTCTTCAAATCTGTCCCCTTTGAGCCTGGTTTTCAAGATCGGAGCTTACAAATCTTATTCCGACGTCTCTCCGGTTCTTCATTTCGCGAATTTCACGGCCAACCAAGCGATTCTTGAAGCTGTGGACGGATTCGATCGAATTCATTTGGTCGATTTTGACATCGGCCATGGCGGGCAGTGGGCTTCTTTTATGCAGGAACTTGCCTTAAAAAATGGCGGGTCTCCATTTCTCAAAATCACTGCTTTTTCCTCCATTTTCAATGAACTCGAGCTGGGTTTCACTCGAGAAAACCTGCAAATCTTTGCCAATGGTCTGAACGTTGCTCTTGAAATCGAAATTCTCAGCCTTGAATCCTTAAACTCTGGTTCTTTTCCAGTGTCTCTCCACCTGTCGGAAATCACCGCCGTTGCCGTGAACCTCCCAGCTTCTCCATTTGCCGGCCACCCATTGCAGGTGCCGATGATTCTTCACTTTATAAAACACCTCTCGCCCAAAATCATAGTTTCTCTGAATCACGGTTTGGATCAATCCGAGGTTTCATTTCCCCAACAGATCATTAACTCCCACGAATACTTCTCCGGCCTGCTTGGATCCCTGGACGCCATGAACATAAACCTCGACCTCCAACAGAAGATCGAGAGATTCTTGCTCCAACCTTCAATGGAGAAAATTGTTCTGGGTCGTCACCATTTGTCTGATCGGCAGCCATTTTCATTGAAGAGCTTGTTTTTATCATCTGGATTCTCGCCATGGACGTTCAGTAACTTCACCGAATCTCAGGCCGATTGTCTGCTCCGCCGAGCTCCGGCGAGGGGTTTCCACGTGGAGAAACGGCAGGCCTCGCTTGTGCTCTTCTGGCAGCAGAAGGAGCTGATCTCCGCCTCTGCATGGCGGTGCTGATGATCGGAATTTCGATTAAAGGGGCTGATTACAACTATGGAAGTCTTCTATTCTTCTCATCTTTTTTGTAGGATTTTAATTTTCTCTAGTTTCCTCCATGACTGAATATGCTACAAATTTGTTCTGATTCCTAGTTCGTCGTCTAGATTTTGGTGTTATATCTATCGATTTAGAGCAGATTTCAACGCCCATTTCTGATTTGTTCTTCAATTTCTGAGGAAATTTATCTAAAATTACTAGTTTCAAGAATCTTCAAAACCCTGAACACCGTCTGATTGTCTTCTTCTCCACTTCTGAAAAAAGTTGCAGAGATTCTTTCCGTTCATCTTTCACCATTGAAGGCTCGCCGAAACACACTTGTACTCGACCTTGATTCCTCTTTCCAAATTTGGAAAGATGTTCTTCGTGCTCATCCACACTGCAATCCAAGCAATCGATTTTGGATTTGGCTTGTTCTTCCGCGTGGATTTAGAAATTATGGGCATTATAATAGAATTAATAATTTGTGAGAATATTTTAAATTTTTATGAGAATTGATATTTGTTATGATATAAAATGATAATTTTATTTAATTCATAAATTTAAGTTTTTAGTAATTTGTCATTAACTAGTGCTAAGAATTTGTAAATTCTACTAGATTGTCACTCGATATTCATATGAACCTAGTTGATGCACAATTTATGATAAAAACTATCTCATAATATGATTAGATTTGAACTGAATTGTGGGTCTTCATTATTTGATAGAGTGGAGAGAGATCCGATCTTCAAAATCTAGTCTTTTTTTCTCGACAAACTGAAGTCAACGCAGTTAGCTTGTCATAGAGAAACAAAGCTTTTGTAAGTCAACGCAGTTAGCTTGTTCGAGAGAAACAAGCGTCCAAAGTCAATCATTATCATCTTCCTAAACTATAAATATCTCTGACTATTTTTCATAAATAATAATCCGTTTCGGACATCGTTTCTTCGTCGTGAATTAGAGTATTTGAAGCGGATGAAATTTTCCAATTATGTGTGCGACTTATTTATTTCGTCCTCACTTCTTCGACGATTTAAGAATCGTATGAGGAAAAGCGGAAAAATAAAGAATAAAGGTACTTTCGACATTGCCGAAAGCATGGAGAATGAGCTGCGAGGATGAACATATAGCCACGGCAAAAATGGTGCAAAACGGACAGCATTTTTCAAGATTAGCTTCGTCCGATTAGCTTCGTAAAAAAAAAATTAGAGAATTCGATCGGTTTTAATCCGCATTTTGAAGATTATAATGAGAAAAAGACTCATGGAGTTGAATGAAACCAATGTTCTTGGTGCTTAAAAGACTCCCATTTGTGCTAGAGGGCGCAAAAGGAGTGTAGATGGAGAAAGAGACTTTTCAATATATTATTCTCAACCCTTCTTCCATTATCATATGGACCAGGCATTCTTTCCTTTAGTGACCTCAATGGCTCAAAGTAGATTCCTAGAGAGAGAGAGAAAGAGAGAAAGAGAGAGAGAGAGAGAGAGAGAGAGGTGTTGGAGAATACTTCTAAGAGTTGGGGATTTCATCCATCTATCATTTTATTTTAGAGAAAAAAAGAATGAAAAAGAAAATCAATTTATGCTAAAGAGTGGTAAACATTGGAGTCGACAACTTTTGTGCTCTTGAAAGTTCAAAAATTCTTGTACCAAAAAGGCAAAATCTCTCGTCCGCAGGACCCTCACACCCCGCGAAAGTTCAAAAATCATTTGGTGGGTCTTAGTCTATCAAACTATAGCTATAGTCTCCATTCATTTTTTCTCATATCTCGTCGTGTTAATGTTTATATGTAGTGTCCTCTAATTCTTCTAATACAATTTTATTCGCTTTTGATCAGAACTAACATAAATTCATTTTTGAGTTTATAACTCAAAATTACGATATATATGGTAGAAATGAAAACTCTAATTATATAAACATAAATTTTCATTCTCCTAAGTAATGTGATATTGTATAATACTATTGGTATGAGATGATTGATCAATATAAACAGAGCATTCGATCAGAACAAAACTATGCAGACTTTGACTCAAAATGCCTTGAATATGTGGTGGCTTAACTCTGCCTTCGTTCACCATGAAAAAAGGGTCATAAGCGAGCATTGAGTCCAATCGTTAATAATTTAGAATAACACTATCTATGAAGTCCTAATCTTTCGAGTTGATTAGATGGTGTGAATCTCATCTTTGATTCAAACTTTTACTGTTGACTTATAACATCGTGGCAGAAAATTACTGGCTTTTCTATTTCACGAGATTAGAGAAAATAGATGGAAATTTACAGTCACGAGGAACGAAGCTAAAGCCAAAAGCATGTGAGCTTCCATGGCCGTTAGGACAAGAAAAATAATAAACAAAAACAGAAGAGATTGTTATGAGGTGGAAGATGAAGATGAAGATGGAAAGACATCCATGGGAGGAAAGTTGCAGGTTTTGTCATAAACCCTAATCTTCTCTCTCTATCTCTATCTCTTTCTCTCTCTACGAATTTTGTCGGTGCTTGTCGGCCATATCATATTTTTTCGTTTTTTCTTTGAGGTGGAAGATGAAGGTGGAGAGATATCCATGGGTGTGAGTGTGCAAAGGAAAGTTGCAGGTTTTGTCACAAACCCTATTTTTTTCTCTCTAGCTCTCTTTCTCTCTCTACGGCTTTTGTAGATGCTTGTCCACCATATCATCATCTTTCCTTGTTTCTTTAAGTTTCCTTCACTGTTTTATGTTGTCCTCACTCTCTCTCTCTCTAGCTTTTTTTCCCTTTCTTACATTTGAAGTCAGCTTGCAGACAACGCGTTCTTCGCATCCCACAGAAATATTTCATGTTTTTTTTTTTATAATTTGCAGAAAAAAACCCTAAAAGTATGGACTCATATCATCGTCAAACCAGCTTCTGGGTTGGCCGGCCTGTAATTCAGTGCCATGTTTCTTTTCGTCCCCATCTTGTTATTATCTCTTCCATTTTTGTATTATTGAATGTTGATGTTCAAGTCAACCCAAAACCACATACGCTTCTGTCCCTTTCGTCTCCTCTCTCTCTCCCTCTCCCCCTCTCTTTATCTCTCCCTCTCCCTCTTTCTTTATCTCTCTCTCTCTCTCTCTCTCGCCAACTTGATCGCCGTCTGCACCACCGATCTTGGAATTGCAACCTTTCTCTTTTAANCGACCCATTTAGTCAGTTTGAATTAGATTGGCAGGCTAATCCGACCCATTTAGTCGGTTTGAAATCTGGTGAATTTATTGACTTTGAAATTAATTATTTATGTGTTTGAGAGAGTTATTCTGCAAATTTTTGGTTTTGCTCTGGGCTGGAAAAGTATGGAGGTTGGATAAATCTATCCTCTCAAACTAGCGGACTGCTGAAGATTTCTATATTATTTGGACCAACCTTCATACATAAATGAAGTTTGGGCCTGGATTTCAACTGTCCCCGACCAGAAGGGTTTGTTTTGGCGTTCAAAATTACGTGAAGGTTGCAGAATATTGAATGAAAACTCCTCTTTCGAGCTCAGATGCTTGAAATGGCGAAACAGGACCAAGTGGATTCGGATACTGAAGAATCGTCGGAAACCTCGACACCAGAGGCTGCCGGAAACAACTGTAGCGCGGCAGAGTACGAGATGGAGGGTCTTGGATTGGCTAAAATGGCTTCTGCGGTTATGGGTTCAGGCCAGAATGTTGGGGGAGTGAAAAAGAAGGCAAAATCAATGGTGGGTCTGAAGGTTGAAGATGTAGATTATCAGCCTGATGAAGGAGAAGGTTTTGATTCTCGTTCATTGTGAATTCTGTAAAAGAAGGTTCTCGTTCAAAGAAGGTTCTCTCTCTTTCTCTCTCTACTTTTTCTTGTCTAAGCTTCTTCTGAATTCTGTAAAAAGATGGAGTTTCAGTGCAATTTCTGGGCAAATTTGAAAGGTTAAATTGTGTCAATTGAAAGTTTTGAAGTGTTTTTATCCTAAAATCCCCTGTTTTTTTACTAATCATGAGTTGAGTTTAGGTTGAACTTGGCTAATCGCTACAAACGATTATCCTAGCTTTAAGACATGATACGACTTATCTCGGTATTGCGAAAATTAATCGAGCATTCGTGTATGATTTGAGACATATGATGTTCATTCTATTCTGGTTTTAAGTAGAGCTACAAGTTTCAATGAAATTAATCGAACATTTATGTTCGACTGTATGTTTTATCTTCGAATTTCACTATGTTGTTCAAGTTCTTTAACACGAGGTCTGTCTTTCGGCGTCCGATCGTGTAACCATCGCATAACGATCGAATTTCGTGGACGATGATGATGCGCCGAAGCAGGTTAGCAAATATGAATTTCGATACGTTTTTTAGTTTCCAAGTATGGCTGATTCTAAAATTTATCGGTATGCACTATAGGTGATCGCTCTTTCATTACGAGATTTGGGCGAGACGTCTAATGCCAAGATGCCAGAATCTTCGGGTCTCAATCCGAAGAGCAACGCCAAGACAAAGGAAAGAAACAAACAAACCAAGTCCGGGCTCGGTTTAGTTATTTGCATATGAATTTCATGTTCGATTTCGATTTTGATTTTTCTTTATGTTTCATTGAATCTTATTTTTATGTCATGAATTCCAAATTACCATTTTTCAGTCGGATGAAAATGACCGAGGATGAGCTCGTTGTCAACTTCTATCGATTTACGGTAAGTTTAGCTGCCAATTGAAGATTCGAATGAAAGTGTCAAAAGATATGAAGTTTATTGGTGCCGAAAATAGGAAGGAAATAACCGAGCTGAACTCGTATATTTTCGTAGGTGATTGGAAAGGAGGAATAATGGTCGAAGACATTGGAAGAATGGCGGTGTGCTTCGATGGGGATCGAGATTGGAAGGTTAGTGTTTTTGTATGCATAAAATGCTCGATTTATATCGACGAATTTGGAGCGTCGGTTTTTGTCTGATTTGGCTGTTATATGATTAAACAGCCTGAAAACGGATGGAGCTACTACACCACATGTTTGCGCAGAATAAACCGAACCGGATCTGGAAACCGCGCCAAAAAAAAACAGAAGATTCATGTTTCTCAACCTCAAAATACAGATTGTTTGACTTTGACCTATGATTTTTTTTTTTCTTTTTTTTGCAAATAACAAGGTTTATAAATTCTGTAAAACTCTAGAGAATGGGAATCGGAGAGTTGAGCTGAAACGACAAGATGAGCTCAGATTCCGGCAAGCTCAGCGGCGGAAGAGAGAAATGGCCGTACGTGGAGCTTCCCCTTCTCATCTCTCGCATCGTTTGCAAAGCCGCGACTGTATTTCTGAATATCCCTTCTCCACTCACTGTAATGGCTTCTCTTCTTTCTCTCCGGCCACCTTCCTCCTCCGCCGGGAACACCCTGTCCATGGTGGTCTCGCATTCTTTCACCAGCTTCGCCACCAGATCCGTCGTGAAAAATGGCTGCTCCACCACTTTCTGGATGAACGGCAACCGCAACACTTTGCCTGTTCTCTTGTCGTATTTCTTCAGTATTTTTGCCAGCCCTGCAAGAACCGGCCACCCCTCAAACTTCCCGGCGAGTTTATTGGACTTTGAAAATGATTTTTTTATTCAGAGAAGCCATGGAAATGGACCTGTGTAGTTGAGGTTGCTGTAGTTTTCTAAAAGAACCATTTCGCCATGGAAGTTGACTATCTCGTTTCTTATCTTCTCCATTTCTTCTCTGTACTGCGACTCCGATGGTTGACTCCCAGTTGGCCGCCATTTTTCTACTGCTTCCTCCATTCTATGCTTCAACTCCTGCACTTTTTTCAGATTATTACATAAAAAAACTCATATATTTCTATATTTTTACACAAAACGATTGATTATAATAAAGTTTCGACGTTTCTCAGCCGTAAATTCAGCATATAGAAT
The DNA here is from genome assembly GCA_003255005.1 of Begonia fuchsioides. Lineage (NCBI taxonomy): Eukaryota > Viridiplantae > Streptophyta > Magnoliopsida > Cucurbitales > Begoniaceae > Begonia > Begonia fuchsioides. The sequence goes on from QAOC01006208.1 coordinate 226,998, forward strand.
TAAAGCTACAGCCTAATGATGTGATCCGTCCATGAAACGAAGCTTTAATGGCGGATCATAGATCCAACCCAGTAATGGTGGTTTTCCGATCTTGACTGACCTGAAAATCTCAAAACCCTGATTACCTTATGCCGGATAATGAAGTTCTCCTCCTGATCCACGAAAAACGAGTTAAACTTGTCGATCTCGTTGTTCAACAAACAAACAAACTCCACCTCCGCCTTCCCGCCGTCCCCGGATCCGGTCGCCGGCGCCGCCGAGATGAGGCGGACGAGCTTCTTCAGGTCCTTGTAGGACAGGAACTTGTCCCTCCACTCCGGCAACGTTTCCCGGACCTGATGTTTCAGCCTCTTGCCGAACTTCATCTCCGGTCGCCGGAAAAAGGAGGGGGAAATCGGTAGGGAAATGGGGAGTAAAGAGGAGAATAAATGGTGTCGAAAGAGAATATTAGAGGGGATATGCTCTTGGTGATGACGTGGCAGTTGAACGGAGTAAAAGAGTCGTCGGAGTTGGAGGAATTTTCAGGCATATTCGATTATTGGTTGGTCGTCTTTCTGACCAATGAGATTACTTTAACGTATATTTCCTTATGCCTGGGAATATATTTTATTTTTATAAATATATTATGTCTTATATCTTACTCCTCAGATATTTATTTATTTTAAATATTTTGGATTTTTTTGTAAATTTTATATTTATAATCTTTTTTGAATGATTAACCAAAAATCCAAGAATAATATTAAATTTATTTTTTTACAATACAATATTATTATATATGCTGATATATTAAATATTTATTAGCTTAATTAAAATATAAATATTTGATTTATTTTTTTTAGAAAAATCATTTTTTTACCCAACACGTGTACAATAAAATAATATAATAAGAATAAATTTTTATAGTGATGCTAGATTTTTTTGATTGTACAAGATGATGTATCAAATATTTATCTAATTAAATAATTATTTATTATATTTATTGTATCAAATTTCAATATGTATACTAAGAATGTATTTTAAAAAATCAATTATTTTAGGAATTTAATTATTGAAAGTATTGATTTTTTAAATATTTAAGTCACATTTTTTATATAGTTTAATATATTATTATTTTTTATATAGTTTTAGCAATTAACCTTTCTAGGTTAGGATAAGTAAATAAAAAATTCAATCATTGCTTTATAAATTATGACGGGCTCAGTTTCGAGTTTGAGTTTTCAAGTTTTGAAATAGAATTCAAACTTGAACTTGAATTGTGCAAACCAAAATTATATGTAAAACAGACCGAATTTCAAATTGGTTAATCGATAAGTCTCAACTTTTTGTTTAATTTTATAAGAACTGACCCACCAAATCGTATCGATTTATGCTAGACAGCCAACTGACCCAACTCGATGCCATCCCTACTTAAATACTAAACTAGTTATATCAACCTTCAAAGTTGATCATTTTCATTTTCTTCTTTAATTATAAATTACATTTTTATCAATTTTTTCGATCCCTATTTATTTATTTGCCCTTAGAACTATGGATATTCATTTAAACACCCATATTTTTTCAATTTTAACTTTTCATAGTTTAATCATTAGTTTTATTAATTACTAAGCTAAGCTTCAAGACTAAGACTATTTAATTTTGACTGTAATTTTATTATTCATTTAAATTTGTTAACTATTTAGATTTTAGTGAGACTTTTAACACAAGACTCATTCGATGCATCGGTTGACTTGTTGTAATGGGTCAACTTTTGCCTCAATCATCTTGCAAACTATGCCTCGAATAATCCATAATCGATCGAAAAACGTTACCTGAATCGGGACAATTGTGATAGAACGATTATAAGATCGATTCGGGTGCTACTCTACCTGTCCGACAATCACTTTCCGTCAACTGAATCAAGAAATTGATCGAAAAAATTTAGTTAAATCAATTATATTTATTAAAATTATAAAAAAAATACTCGTTAATATTTTAAAGTATAGCAACTTTTGAAAAGTAGACGTATAATTAAAAGAAAAGCCATCTCAAGTAAAGGTGAAAGCCAGCCAACTCAAGCTGTTCTGCCGCCGTCCACACCACCACTTCCGACCAGTTTTTTCCGGTTTAGATTATCAATTTCTGAAATTAAACTAAATTAAATGGAAATAATTAACAATTTAAACTAAATTACTTAATATTATCCACTCAAACGAGCTGCAATGGCGGGTGAGTTGGACAACTCCATGGCTGTCTTCTATTTGTTATCATTGAACCTCTTTCCATGGCCGCCCAGCCATTGCTTTTTTTTAATATTTGCAGAGCTTCTTCTCTTCGACTAGGTCTAGTAAACAAATAATTCAGCCATGGAAAGCGAAGGGAAAGTTCCTGAAATCATCCATTTCCGCCATTATTGAAAGCTCGAGATCAGTGAATAAACTTAGATTTTTTACGTACAATCATGCGGATTGGTTGAATATTGGAAACGGGTAGAGCTTTTTTACCTAACTGGGTTGGTAAATTCTGCGTCGGACAAGGCCGAAAGCTCGATTTGGCTAGTTTCATCGTCTTCTTCAATTGAAGCTGGTAAATTAAGATCAATCCAAGTGTTCTTGAGCTTGTTCGGAGATTTTGAAGATGTAGTATGAGATCTCTTGTGGCCGCCGAGAGCTTGACCGGAGGAGAACAATCTGAAACAAACTGGACATTCATGGGTCTTCTCGTCCGCCATTAAAGCACCTTTATTTTGTTGCTCTGTTTCTCCCCTGAAAAACAGAGGTGAATGCTTTGTTTTCTTATGGCTCGCTCTGTGCCCTCCCAGCGCTTGATACGATCGAAATACCTTTTTGCACGTTTCGCATTCGTATTTCGATGTTGTTTGAGAGCTCCGAAGTTCATTAATTTTCTCGAATTCATCGTATTCGTCGATACTCTGTTCTTCTTCTTCTTCTTCCTCGTACGTTGTCCTTTGTTTTATCCATTTCTCTTCTGAAAGCATCATCAAGCAAAAAGCTATATCCTCTTCAGTTGTCGTTTCAGAAATGGAACTCAATTCTGGGTACCTGAGTTTCTGAAGTTTAAAGCTTTTAGCAGCTTCTTCTTCAAATAGTTCAACTCGGCGCTTCCAACTCAGTAACAATGGCGTCCGACTCGTTTTCTTCGGCGACTCAGTTTCACTTTCTCTATCCTGAACAATAACAGACCCATCTTCTCCTACAAACGAAAACTCAGGATCTACAAATCGAATGCTTTTCCTAGGATTCTCTCTCAGACCATAGCTCTGGTTCAGACCCTTGTCGTGCGAGCAAGACGATGATGTTGGAAAAGAACCTGTTTCTCTCTCCTCACACGAACTCAGCCTAAAGCGATCTGGTTTGGGAGGAATAGGATGATTCGCCATGTGAGACCTCATGTGGCCGCCCAAAGCTCTGCCATTGATGAAGCTTCTGAAACAGAGCTTGCACTTGTACTTCTCCATTCGCCGGCAAAACCAAATCTCCGCCGGAGGACGCCGAACTCTTGATCGGCGACGAATCTCTCTCTCTCTCTTTCCTCTTCCTTCTCAGTGATCTAGAAAGTGGAAACTGAGATTAATGAAAGGAGTAGTTGACGAGACGAGCTTCCCAGTTCCTAATTCCTATATACAAAGTACAAACCAAAAAAAATAATAAATAAATAATAAATTTAAATCGGAAGTCCCTGCATTACCCTTGGTGACTTTTTCTTTGCTTACATTGTTTTAGTAATTTAGACTTATATTAGGGCTAATTATGATATTTGTGCAATACTAAATAAAATTGAAGGCGAGGAGAAAAAACCGGTCGATTCGCTGAGAAACTGTTGGGTTTGGTTGTAACGACAAGTGTCGAACAGATCTTGCTAGGATGACCGGGCTGTGGCTTGAGAACGAATCGGAAACGGACACGTAAGCACGGCCCAACGAAACCAGGTGGAGCCACCGCCATCATCTTCCGGTGAACCTCGCCGGGGATGGCGGAGGGTAGGACGACGCGTGGAGAAGAAGTGTAATAATTTAAGTACATTAATTATGGGGGTGTTAAGTCAAATCGCGTATTCTCTGAATTTAAGTTTTTTCTTTTGGAGGTTACCATTAAATTTGGATCTACGAGTTGTAAAAAATGGGAAGCAGAAGATGGGAAGGAGAGACGTTAATGGCGTTTTCTCAGGGTCTTGGTGTTACTAAGTCAACTAGTCTTGAATCTACTGTCGGTAATTGTCCTTAATTAAGATTAGGGTTAATGTTAATTAAGTAAATAGGTTTCATGAAGTAGCTTCAATGGCGTTTTGCTAGGGTTTATGTTCTCTCTCTCTCTCTCTCTCTCTCTAACTTATGACTGATGATGACGACGATGAAGAAACTGAGTTTGGAAAAACAATAACCTTAATCCGCTGTGGATAATTAGTGCTAATTAAGTAGATAAGATTCAAGAAGTAGCGTCAATGGCGTTTTGCTAAGGTTTGTGTTCTCTCTCTCTCTAACTTATGACTGATGATGACGTCGATTACTAAGTCAATAGTCTTGAATACACTTTCGATAATTGTCCTTAATTAAGATTAGGGCTAGTTAAGATTCAAGGTAGCTTCAATTGCGTTTTGCTAGGGTTTCTCTCTCTCTCTCTAACTTAAGACCGATGACGACGATGACGGAAGAACAATTACCTTAAACCCCACGATTAGGACTTTCCGATGAAGGGTTATATGACCTTAATAGACCTTGTCGGTAAAGATCAGATCGAAGATATGACCTCCCAACTACTAGTTTCTTCGTTACGGAAACAAACAATGCCTCGAACAACATTTTCACTAACTTAGTCAATAAATCCAACTTTTCCCATAAAAATCAAAAGTTTTCCAGAAGATCTTCGACGTTTTCCACGTTGTTTTACTGTTTTCGATCTTTTCTAATTACAAACGTAGAAAATACGAAAAAAAAGTAGCTCAGCAACTCATAGTTCATCATTCGTGTTCATTTTTACACGATTAAAAGGAACATAATACCTGTTATGACGACAAATTTCGATTATTTAATGATCAAATGTTGCACGAAAGAGAAGGCTAATTTAAGATACACTGCCAGTTCCAAGAACATATGTGGGTTTTTAGGTTTCATGAATCATGCGAATGGAAATTTTTCTGTTTTTAGGGTTCATGTTTGTAGCTCTGCTTTATTTTATTGCTATCGAATTCTCATAAGGGGATGAATCTGTGCCCTAGTTCATCAACTTTATGCGCCAATTTTCAACTTTCTCTATTTGGGTTAAGATCTTTTTGAGGCAATTTTCATGTTGTTTAGTGTTTAGTTTTTCAAGGGTATGAACTAATCTTTTGAGGTTTACCCACTCTATTTTCAACTTTAGTGATGCATGAAAGCTCCTTTCTTTTTTCTCTTTACTCTTTTACTTCGTACACGAAACCCTAAACCCTCGACCACTAAGCTCTGATGTATCCTAAATATAGAAGTAGTAGTTGGATATGGACCGAAAACCGATTCGACTCATAACATATCCCAATCATGAAGGCAAAATGTCACTTGTTGTCGGCAAAGGCGCAACCATGCTAGTGAATATGGAGGAAATTGTGCGCTTCAAGTAGAGATTGTTACATTAGGAGCAACGAAAAAGTCTCCAATAAACGCAATAGTAAGAGCGAATTCACAACCCCCATTGGAGTTACAAAGTTTACCTACATTTTCTATCCCGAAAGTGATTACAATTCGCATAATCAAATAACAATTAAGGAACAAATAGAATGGCAAAAACGCATCTTAGTACGAGTTGTTAATAAAATATATAAATATATAAATTATTCTTTACTTAATAAATCAAACTTTCAAGACATTTAATAATTAGTCATTGTATCAGAGGTGGACGTCACAATTTCTATATCGGCAAAAACAAAAAATCATATTAAAAATAATATTTAATGATAAAAAATAACATACATATAAAAGAGAATATTAAAATAATATATATATAAATTATTAAATTATCTTTTATCAATTCAGATTGACGTTCTTGATGATCAGTGTCATCAACTACAGAATTATCAAGTCAACAATGACAAATTAAGTCGACCATTATTTAAGTTGTTGAGCAATTCATAAATTTGTACACATAGACATTAGAATTGCCATCTTATCTTTATGTCCATGTAGCAAATAACCCACTATTCTTGTTCCCACAATTATTCTTCCATTTTTGCATTGATTTCTTGGAATTTTTCAACTCAAATATTATTGTTATCATTACTCGATTATCGATAAATATAGATCATGTCATAATCAAAATACGCCTCGAGAAAAAGTAATTACGAATGAAATAAGAAATGAATACATCAAATTTTTCGACGTTTTGTCTATAGCTTCGCGAGTAACATTAGCCCGAAACGATAAAAACGCAAAAACCTCAGAGACTCCTCTCTCTCTCATGTTACTTGCATTTTCTCTATTTTTCACTTAAATATTCCCGGTAATAAACGAATAATCGATATAAATCTTGAATTGTAATATAAGATCACGAGAAGTTTATGTTTATGATAGTAGAACATGTCCTACCTTAGTTTTCGAAAAATAAAATAAAATTCGACAAAAGACGAACGCTTTTGTTGATACGTGTTTAGTTTTTAGCCAACACAACGAATTAAATCGAACAAATTAGAAGCTTGGGAATTTCCGTGTTCCAATTTGCTTTCGATTTTATTATTTTCAAACTGAACCAACTTGAAATTTAGAAATTAGGATGAATCCGAACTGGATATGCTCATCAACCATCGTTTACGATGACAAGGAGAGTCTCTAGTTAGAATAATGCATGATTATCTTGTAACAAATTAAATAATAATTAAAAAAACAAGACTCCATTAACTTCATCTAATTTATTAATCTTATAAATGTTGTTCAATCGATACCCTAAACTCCCGACAAATGAATAAAATAAACGTTAAGATTTATTTATAATTCGGATAACCTAGGCGCGTTCAAGACTAGGACTTATCCGAGGCTCTAGCCTGTGCGAGTCATTTTTTTCATCCATCAAATTAACCGGTTTCTGTTCAAACTCAACTCAAAATTAAAACTTCAAATCAGATACAAGAAAAAATATATAATTTTTTTAAATTCAAAACCGAACACTAGTCGCAGTTTTTTGAATGCAAAACCGTAGCACACGAGTTTGGTTTAAGTTCAGGGTAGAATCAAACCGGACTGGCTCGTGGTCACGCCTAAGATGATAAATAATAGTTAAGAAGATGTAAATTGACTAATATTAAATACTATTAGAAGATTAATAATGTAAATGGTTGTTATTCTATCAAATAATGAGCAATTTAAAGTTGTTTGGTGGCTCATGCTTGTCAAAAGACAAAGGAACAACTTGTCCAATGTAGATGAACATTAACACTAAATTAATCAAATTAAATATGATAATTAATGTGTCTCTCTAACACTTGTATTCTAAAGGCGAAATCTCTCGCCTCAGGTCCCCCACACCCCGGCCCGACAGTTTGTGAGGGGGTTAAATTACGGTGACTCAGCAGCCCAGAAATAAGAAGCTTTTACCTGATATTTCAAAGAGCTACTCTAATATTGGGGTAACAACTCTCACACTAAGACAGCGCAGACGTTGAACTTAAGCTCTTGTACTCAATCTACCATCTTTGAACCAATTGAGCTATGCCCGTGGGCAATGTGCCTCTCTAACACTTGATTAATCACTACATGAATGACTAACAACCTTTAAACCAAATATAAGAGATTCATAATCAAATTAATCATTTTCAATATTATTCTACCATGCTGGATCGGAATTGACTTAAATAGGAGTAGTCATGGTCCGGAACTAGTAGCACCCATGGTTTCGAAAATAATGATATGTATTTAGATTAAGTTTGATTCAATTTTATTTGATTTTATGTCAGGTATGAAACCGATTTTGGGTCATTTTTTGACCATATGTTTCAACCGATTTTGTGGGATGTAAATTGTAATTTAATTATTTAATTTATTTCCATTGCAAATTCATATAAAAACAACCTAAATTCAGTAAAATCTAGAAATCTATTCACAAAATCTCTCATTTAAATATACAAAAAACTGTATAATAAAAAAAAATCATTTTTTTTAGGAGAGTTAATCTAGAGCATAAGCAATGGAACTGTGTCGTCTTTCTTCCATCTTCCTGGACTTGATCTCCGCCGCACACCGGAGCGTGCGCTCCACGTGATAACCTCCTCCGATGCTCACTTCTCTCTCTAGATGCTGACAATAGCTCTCAAAGACACTCAGATTCACGTGCAATTTGAAACCCATTAAGAACAGAAAATCCACCTCCAGCCGGTTCATCTCCGGCGCCGTCAACCCTCCGACGCGAGCGAAATATGAATTCCGGTAGTTCCTGTTTCAAGAAAACGAACAATTCTAATCGGATAATGTCGTCGGAAAATGAGTTTTTTGATTTTCAGAGATGGAGAAAAGGCTCACAAGTCTTCCGTGTATTTTGAAGCCACCATTATCGTCGTAATGAGAAGTCGGTGGACGTTTCTGTGATTAATCCGGAAGCCATGATTGTTTTTACAGAATCGATCGATGTAAACATAGGCAACGACATAGACGGAAGGGCCGGCTCCGGTGTACCGGAAAATCCGCTCCAGGTAGGAGAGAATAGTCATGTCGGGAGCCTCGTCGCCGGAGAAGATCAGACTCGTCGTATCGTCCGAACCCTCAGGCCGCCGACCGCGGCCGTCGATGGTCCTCCGGTTCCTCGCGATGGTTCTCTCGATTAAAGAAGCGAGGACGCTGATCACCAACGGAGTCCCGTCGCCGTCGCCGTCGTGGGAAAAAGAGTTGAGGTCGGATCGGAGCTTTTCCGGCGAAATCGAAGCGTCCATTTGAGATATTTCTGATCTGATGGGATTCATTTATATAGGACGGAGAAGGAAGGTGGGTGGAAATGAAGATCGAATCATAATAATAAGATTTGTTTGCCTCCTCCATGTAATCACTAAGTACAGACGAACCAGCTCATCTCTCTCTCTCTCGCCTCTCTCCTTCTTTATCTCTCCTCTGTAAATGGAGGTCTGACCGACAGAGAGAGTGAAGGGGCGGCAATAGTAAATGATAAATGGTAGATCTTTGGGGATGACGAAGCAGGACAGCCATTTCAGAATGACTTGAGCTAGATCTGTTTGGCGGCAGCCATTGTTGCAGAGCTCTCGTCACCCACACGTGCAATGCAAAAGTTTTGACTGGTTGACTTTGACCTATTGATACACTATTGAACTCTTGTTGGTAACTAATTCGACGACATTAGTGTCAAGCAATAAAAAAATGAATTTTAAAAAAAATTAGGATATGGTACGTAAATATGTGACATGCAATCAATTTACTCAAAAAATGATTATTTTGAACTTTGAGCTAATTTTTTTTATAAATATAGTCAATTTTCATTGTTTTTTTCTTATGTGTCACTCATGTCACACTTGGTCACTAGTTATCATTAAATTTTTATTTTTTTATTTTTTTATTTTTTTGTGTTTTTGTAGGCCCGATATAGGCCCATGGAAATAGACGCAAATGAGTCTGTCTCCCGTGAGTCCTAACATAACGTTAGAATTCTAGTTCTTCCAGAGTAATATCTCTCACTGATGGCTCGAACTTCCCTAGAAGGGGGCCTTCTTCGCCCTCCACCTAAGTTGCACAAGAAAGGCTCAAAGCCAATCCCATGGAACAATGAAGTTTCATAGGGTCTTTTTGTCCACGTGCTGGTAGTCCGCATTTTCATAAAAATGTCTATTTACCGAGCTTATCGTTACATCTTTCGTGCGGGTCGAAACATACCCGACTTTGTTGAGATCTTTAGGATGCTCGTTTCTAGTTAAGTAATGAACCGAGACCCAAAAATAATATTAAGATGACAAAATGAATTATCGATGCTAATTGATATATCCCCAAAAAAATATTATAATAGTTATGTATTAATTTTCTTATAATTTCTTTTAAAATGCAGGTTAATTTATCAAATAATAATTAATATTACAAACGTAATAAATGATTTTATGTAATTTAGTCATTGAACTTAGGTTAGTATTATTTTAAATATTATTATATAGTCGAAATGATGATTCTATTGTAGAATAAATCGGTTCGGTTCGGTTTTAGGTGGCTTACTTGCTGCAATGGAATAAAGGTTGGCTTCTCGAATTGCTGAGCCGAAGCAAGGCGTTGGGGAAATTGAAGAGGCATTTCGTCGAATAGAAAGGAGCTCTGTTCCAATGGCGGCAATGGCAGAAGGTTCATCAATGGAAGAAGACCGAACGCTACCCGTTCAGCACAGTGGTTACTCCAATAGCTCTGAATCTCGATCGCTTTCTGACCCAACTGCGCATTGGGTTGACTACGCTGTTCATCAGGCTCAGCTCTACCAGCGAGTCGCCGAAGATTTTGTTGAATCCACCATTCAATCCTCAAAATCCCGCCTCTCCCAGATTCGATCCACCTCCTCCGTCCATTTTCAGCAAACGCTGGTATAGTTATCTTAATTTCCACAAACATCTATAATTGTAGATTTTCAATTTTATCGGAGTTCAATTCATCGTCACTAGATGAAAGATGTATCGTATAAATCATCTGGTTAAGTTATTAATTCGAGGTTTTACTCTGCTTTGTTTTTTCAATGCGTTTGTGAAGTGAACCCTTTTCCAATTTTCTATTACATTTTGGCTTATAATTATCTCGTTAAAACAAATTTCACTTTAAAATTTGATCTAATTATCCCATTTTCTCTCCCAACAATTTTTGCCCTTCCTTTTGCCCCATCTGATTATGATTTTCAGGATCATCTTCTCATGTTTTGAATTTGCTTATAGGCTTCGTTGGAGGATTTGAAGTCTGAATATGGTGTTTATGAGAACATATTCTTCGGCAAGATCAAAGGTATTTGATGTTTTTATCATGATTTGGAACTTACCATGACTTATTTTTTATATTGCTATCCAAATGATCTTATCTTCATGTTATTTATGCAGAGGGAATTTTCATTGCTGCTTCTCATCCTTTGATAACATGTGGATCTGCAGCTGGTTTGGGTTTTCTTGTCTTCAAAAGTAAAACATTTTCAGTCTCTTCTACATGCATCATAATGAAACAAATAATATTATGTTTATCTTTTTAGCATACCCTCTTATTGTATATCCCGTGTCGAGTTGTAATTAATGTAATAAATGTTATAAATAGTTTTTTTAATTGTGATACATTAAATGCATTTTAATTTGACTAACATTACTCTAATGAAATTCATGTTGTTTTGAAAATAGTTTGACAATTATTGGTAGCTTACTGAATCATATATTGGAGACATCCTTCACTGAAGTTTCCCAATTTTAAAATTTGAGAAAAAATTCCTAACTATCATTATTTTGCTAAGGTTGAATCTCAATATGTAATTGAACTTCAAGGAAAATCTAGTAGTCGACATCCTTTTATAAATGTATTTTTCCCTGCTATTCGATTAAATGCTTTGTATCTTGCAGAGCCACGGCGTTTTTTGTACTACAATACCATGCGCCTTTTCTTGAGTGAGGAGGTAAGTAAAAAAAGGCCGTTTATTCAATTTTCAACCAACGATGCTTCTGCTAATATGATACTAAGCAGAGCTTTCTGAGGAGGAACTGTTCGTTTGTGTTTTGTATGTTTCTTTTCGGACATGACTTACTTTTGTCTCAAAGAATTCGAGTTTTCAAAATGTATCGCTTGTAACTACCTCATCATTGATGCATGATATATTATATGGTGCAACACCTGCATTTCATTCGCATTTCTTAGGGTTTTTACATGCTTCTAAGAGACGTTAATTGATCATCAAATCCATGCTGTTGTTTTTGTGCAAAAATAATTACTCTTTTCCTTCAAATGCAGTCCCTGCTCTCTAAAGCTGATGCAAAAGTAAAGAATTTGCGACAATGTATTGATCTTTTAAAGGCAGAAAGTGAGAAGCTGGAGGTGAGTTTCTGTATTTCTTGTTTTTCTCCTTGTACCTCACCAATGCTTGGTCCAAAAAAAATGTTAAAAATATTCTTATAAAGAAACATTTGATTGAGCTTATTTTTTTGCTTCGCATTCATGGTTGATGTTAGGAACAATCATAAGAGTATTTTGTAAATTATAGTGTGAAAAGATGTTTGTAAAGTTAGTTTTTGGGAAGTTATGAGAAAAGTTAGAATTAGCAAGTATAGTTTGTGATAAATGGGAAAAAGGAGTGTGAGATAGGAGGTTATTATGATGAAAAAATGTTCTTGGTAGTTGATTAGGGTTTCTAAATCCACCATTGTTGCTAAGATTTGTGGTTAGTTTCAGAGTTCTGTTTCATATAATAATCGTTTGAGTTAACCACTTAGTTCCATTCATATATGATGACTCTAAAAAATTTAAGAACTTCAAAATGATGCATAATTTCGTTCTTCGGTATGTTTAAGAAGAGGAAATATGCGGTTAGTTTTAGGGTTATTTTTTCGTAGTTATCGTTTATTCTATGTAATAGATTAATATAATGCATAATATGATTGAGCTTACAATGCAAAATACTTAAACTTAGACAAGTAGAAAATCAAGATCTTCAAAAGGAACCATAATTTCGTTCTTTGGTATGTTTTTGTAGGAAGAGATTATTAATTTCTTTTATAATGCAGGATTTAGACTGAATCCGATAAGTTCACGTTTCTTGAGACTTGGAAGAGTTGTCTTAGGCAGAAAAGTGGAGAGTTGTCTACTATGTGACTATTGGCTTGCTAATTAAAAATTAAATATTTAACAACTGTATATTGTATAGATTATTAATTTGAAGAACATCAAAAATCTGTTAGATGGATAGTTAATAGTAGTCAATAGATGTTAATCGTAACTAAGAGAAGTTAAAAATTAGCGGAGTATTAAATAGAATATAGAGTGGATTGAGAAAGTATATGTGTGAAGGCAGAGAGTTCTCGAAGTCTCTTGTGCCGGTACTTTTTTGTTAATTAATAATTCATATGCTCGTTCTGAATCCTATCAGAACCAACCCATAATCTAAAAGCCATAACAAAACAATAGTAAATTGTGTAACGAATTTATAAATGGACCTATCGAGGTCAATTTCGATGTCTACTGTATCCATTTCTTCTTCTATTTTAACATCTGCTCACTCCATTTGTTGCATATGGACGAACCATGCGATTCATACTTAAAATTTATTGCAGAAACTCGCACTACATGCCGAAGAGGAAATGATCCGAGGAAGAACTAAACTAAGGTATTACGATAATTACTGCAATTTTTTCCATTTTCATGATGAGAATCTCCTTAACAAGATTCGTTTCTTTGCGCAGGCAAACTGGAAAACAGATCCAGGGCGTGATTCAGTCTGCTTATAAGATTCAAAGACAAGCAGGAGGTAGCCAAAAACTGCCGATTTTCTTGTTTTTTTTATGAAGAACGTGTTTCATGAAAGCTTTAGTTACTCCATATCTTCATGGTGATTTGATTGCATTAGGGCTTAAAGAGATTCTCGAAGAACTTCCGAGAAGAGAAGCTTCTCGGTTCAGGACTCAGGTCGGGTTTTTTCTCCTCCGTGTTTAGAATTAAGACTTGTTTGTTTGAGAGGAATTGGAATGAAATGAATTGCAGGTTTCAAATCTTGCAATGGAGGCAAAGAGGGAGACAAGTGCTTTGAGCAAGGAAGTTTCAAAAATAAGCAACTATGGAATCTCGATCTGAAGTCTTCTTCTTTGCCTTTTTTCGATGATTTACGAACTAAACCATCTTTAAAAAACACGATTTTTCCTCGATTTTGGTAGATGAAAAACCCAAGAAAATGGGTATGAAATTTCATTCTCTCTCAGTCTCATTGTCCGGAGTTCAATTGTGGCTTCGAGTCTTGTGTCAGCGGAAGACACCTTATAGGTAAGAGTATTTTTTAAAGAACACTTTAAACTTTTAATTATATCAGTTGACACGTTGAAGTTTAGAAACTTATAAACCAACACGTTATCTTCGAATTTAAGCTAATTGACTTTTTTTGTATTTTAATTTTAATTTTTTTAATTATTATATATTTTTTATTAAGATAATAGAAAACAAATAATTTGAATTAAATGTAGAAAAATGCATAATAACAACGATTGTAATGTTAAAAGTGTGGATGGATAAAATTTTAAAGTTTAGGGTATCAATTGAAAATATAATAAAATTTTAAGGTGTTAATTGATGAATTTAAAAATGCTCGAAAAAGTTTAGGGTATTTTTGAAATACCCTAAACTACAGGGTATCAATTTAGTTTTAATTTTGTAAAGAAATACGTGAATTCATATGCAAAGCATTTATTTGATAATTTTCCTCTCATATTACTACATCTCCAAAATAAGCGAAAAGCTCTGAAATCAAAGTTTGAGTGCGGATTAGTCAGCAGACTTGGAAGTCGTGTGGTGGAGCGTAGAATTTCTCCTCCATCTGCTGCGGCGGTTGCTGCCTTGAGAGCTCTTTTTGGCGGCGGAGCTCCAGAACTTTCCGGTGAGAGTTTGAGTGCTGAGTCAGGACAAAAGTTGGGCTTGCTGCGGGTCTATATTCGGGTACAAGTCGACCCGACTTGAACCGAACACCGCAGGCATTGCACAGCGTTTTCGGTCCTAGCGGGCCCGTTCGCCATTGCGGGGTCTTCTCCGACGAACAGTGGCTGCATTTCCGGCATACCGACGAGTTTTTTGTTATCGTCGACGAACACGTAGAAGCAAACGAAAAGTTCTTTGGGTTAGTTTCGGTTCGGAATTTGAGATTCCCGGCAGAGATTGGCTCCGGCTCCGGCTCCGGCGAGATCGCCTGGAACGATGAGGCTCCGGAGCTCCTTCGTCTTGTTTTACTGGATGATGGCGAATTTTCCGGTGGCCGGGATTTTTCTCCGGTTTCTTTTGGGAACGTGAAGTCGGAAAAAGAATCATCGACGAACTGAGAAAGCCATTCGAGCTCAGCCACCTCGTCGTTCTACAAATGAAATTCAAACAAATTAACTCACTAAACTGAAAATAACCAAGAACAAACAATCGAGAAAGATCATAGCTCAAAAGTGAAACTCACCGGAACATAAAGGCCGTCGGTGAAATCAAAGCCGGAAGAAAACAAGGTCGGATTTTGGCCGGAAAGAGGAATCGAGGGTAAAGGAGAGTGGGAGCGACGGAGATCGGCCGAATAAATGTAGGAGGAAGCGGAGAAGATTTCATTTCCGGGAACATCAAGGAGGTCGTCGACGGCGAAGCCTTCCGACGAAACAACCGGAATTCCGTACAAATCCATGGTTAAAGCTCTGTACCGTCCAAGCCAAGTTCTTGCATCGAGAGAGAGAAACGTGCAGAGAGTGAGGTATGGCATGCAGTGAGTAAGTCGGATATATATAAATATATAAATAATATATTGTATAATTGTGTGTATAATATAAAATTAAATTAAAAAAGGGAAAAAGATAAAGTCTGAATGCAGCCCATATGGATTGAATTGATAATTATACCATAATGTAATAAATGAATAAACCTGTCACATGCATCTTTACTCATTTCTTTCATTTAATAATATATTTTTTTTAAAATCATGGTTACATGCATCATTTTATTTTATTTTATTTTATTTTATTTTATTTTATTTTATTTTTTGACCATATATTTTGAATATATTTTTTTTCATATTTATCTTTATAGTCTTGTATTGATGATAGCAAGACTTGAAAATGTAATATTTATACATTTTTTGCTCGAGTTTCATTGAAAAGTGAAGATGAGATGAGCTTCTATTTTTTCACTTCTATTTCTTATTATTTATTCACTTCAACTTAGGGTTGGAGATAACCACGCGGTTGAGTCAATTTCGGGCCAATTCTACTACTTAGAGTTGAGCTAACGACGTGATTGAATCGAGTTTGAGCCGGCTCTGAATCGTAAATAAACTGCTTACCTGGCCTAAACCCTAAATCTACTTGGCGTAATGCTCGTTTGACATGATTTCTCGGCCAATAATAAAATTAATAATTTTTCAACCAAAAAAATAGTTTTCATAGATTTAATATAATATGTAATATTCAACCAAAAAATAGTTTTGTTTGGCCTTGCGCCATGTGTTTGGGACTCTTTTTGCTTATTTTAAGGTTGACCTCTATACCTTGTGTTTTCTATGAAAGTTTTAAGTCGGTGATACTAAGTTTGTTAATCTTACGAATTCGTTGCAATTTGTAAAAAAGACCAATGTCGTCGATGTTGCACTTTTTATGTTACCATAACGCACATGTATCATGGTTTTTCAAAATGTTTATATTAAGAACTATCAAATATAAAACTCAACGTGTCCGATTGGAAAATATGCGCAATTTTATAAGATATCTACAATGATTTTACACGTTTATTCTATGCATGAATAATATTTCATTTCATTTTGAAGATTTCACTAGTTAAACATCGTTTATTGGGTAAAAGTATTTTTCTTTTTGCACTCGCAATGTTCTTGGGTTTAAATTCCTAAACTTGACGAGAGTGTTTATTTGGTTCATTCGATAATTGATTTGCTGTGGCCATAGATAATCAAAATTTTATTCGGTTTTCGAATTCCATGACCGTTCTTGGTTTTTCTAGGGCTATTTCGAAAAATACTGGTGACCCTATTTTCTATACAACTATTCCATGTATACGATATTATTTAATTTTATATATATATATATATATATATATATATAGTAATTTATCTCTTTAATTATGAAGATATTTGCATCAAATATTTGGAATTTTTAAAATTAACAATAGATGCATTAAACTTCATCATAACATTTAACTTATAACCTAACTTTATCATGTTCTTTGATTTAATGATATCCATCAATTTGATTAATATTTTTTTTATCAATTTTAGTTGACTACAACACTACAACAATTTATATTTTTCTTTAATTCACTTAACAACGACAATTTTCATAATTTGAAATATTTGTTACAATTATATTCATAATTCACTCACTAAGCAACATTTATCCTTCAACTTTTTACTACAAATTAACTCTAATGCATAGCGTAAGATTCAACTCGATAATCAAATATTTTCTGAATAGTCTCCTGGTACTCACAG
Source organism: Begonia fuchsioides (assembly GCA_003255005.1). Classification (NCBI taxonomy): domain Eukaryota; kingdom Viridiplantae; phylum Streptophyta; class Magnoliopsida; order Cucurbitales; family Begoniaceae; genus Begonia; species Begonia fuchsioides. The sequence goes on from QAOC01006208.1 coordinate 244,115, forward strand.
AATAATATTGTTCACTATAAGTCAAAACCCTCGTAAATTCGTTCTTAGCTGTATAATTGAAAAATACGTTGTACTGAATCTACTTATATAAAATATAATTTTTACTTGAATCTTTCACGAATAACAGAATATTTAGTTGTTATTATCTTCATAATTGTGTGCAGGTTTCTAGCCTCTTCAATTTCTCAACGACTTTTATGTATCTCTCGGCCATGTTCGAAAAGGCTGTACTTGAACTGAGACGGAGTTTTATTATCATCACATGCAATGGCTTTTAGTGCAAGCAAAACGTCGGTGGCTCGAAAGTCTCTTGGCCATTTTCATTTCATCTTCTCCATTTTCACTCCTCCTGCAAACCCAGTCGTCGTTTTCTGCAACTAGCCATGGAGGTTTCTCTCGTTCGCAGCAGACAAAGAGATTAGCCATTAACGCCAAGCTTTAGAAAACCCTAAAACCAGCAAACCCTAAAAAAAACAGAGAAGAAGATAAACCGAAAAAGCAGGTGGGTACCGAGAATTGAATACGGAGAAGACAGATCGCAGTGATGTATATTAATTGAACGGCATCGTGAGTTGAAACTTGGATGCCCTAAGAATTAAATTATTTGTTTGTAGAGGAAGAAATGGACCACCTCGTCTATTCTTTGTTATTTTTCTATCCACCGACAATTTATTATTTTTTAAATTAATTAGTTTTTTAGTTTAAGTTTTTAATTTTATTTATGCATCACCTTTCAATAGAAAATAATAACTTAATTAATTAAAAAATTAATATTTACGTACGGCATAAACTTCTTGAGTAAATGTGTACTAGTTTTAACTACAAGGCTAAGAAAATAAAAACATTAAAATTAAAATTATAAACTTTCGTTAACATTATTTAATAGAATATCAAGTACCGGCGGTACAATGCCAGCTGTACCACTAACACGTCAGCAATTTCACGTGTGGACCCCACACTCTTTTTTTTTAAAAAAGAACTGGAAAGCGAACTCGAACCAAGTCACGTGACAGGGAAAAAAAGAGAATCGTCCCACCATTATCATATTTTTGCACGTGCGTTGTCATGTGACCATTAATAGAAACCCTAATTTTTGTGTTTAGTGGACTTTGCTTTTAGGTATAGCCTAGGTTATAACTATACAAAAAAATTCCTAGCAAAACCAAAACCTTCCCGGTTCGGTTCCCAATTCCAGGCACGGACCGGTTCAAAACTAGGGCGGAACAAGACATAATCGGCCCAATCTACTCAATTCAAGCCCATCGACAACCGGATTTTGATTTCCCTTCCTATAATCTGGCAACTCGAAAGTATTTTTCTCCACGATGAACTCGGATTGGTATGGTCGAAATGGATCTGCGAGGCAAAGCAGGCGTCCAGTTTTATGGGTTCTTAACGAGTTTTACTAGACCCAAGTTACGGGTTTGACGGATCATGGCTGGAAAATATAAATATGAAATTGCTAGAAAAATAGCAATTATGAACTGTGTTAACTAAATATCGTTATTTTAATTTGTGTAATTTTTAATAAATGGTTAATATTATTTTAATTATTTAATTGTTTTTTTAGGATCGGAGGTGGTTGGGAATTTTGCGTGGAAGAAACTTTGTACTTGAAATTGTAGTAGGACCCGCAAATCTAGTGGGACCTACGATGAGATGGGGTGCACGAACAGTCCATTCCAACTTAGTCGGCTACCTTTGAGGGTTAGGGTTATGATTTTTAAGTTATTTATTTATTTTTCTTAATTAAAAAATTAATAATAACACCGAAAAAAAAGTCATCGTGAACTGTGGGTCCCGGAAAGACGTGGATCTTTGGAAAGGAGGTGGACAATGACGTGTCATTGATTTTAGTGGGCCCTGTCACTTTCTCACCATCTCATTTCCGGTCCGGTCCTCCCTGGTTGGCCTGGCCCCACATTATGGTGATCCTGATTTGGTAAAGCTAGCTATTTCCCCGTCTGATTGCTCAGGTGGCCTAGGATTCACTGATCGAATGGTTCGACAGAGTTGATATATATTCAACGGTTCAGATATGCAGTCCGCAGGGGATAAAAGTAGGCCGAGGAGCAGCATAGTACGCTACCTGCCAGGTAATTTCGAGTCATATTCTGGACATTTTTGTAAGAAAGATGTCGTACTTGGTAGGGTTATTGTCAGCCACTGAAATTCCATAATTATTCATTACAAGTAATATAAGGACAGATATATCCCTTCTCTCGAAAACAAAGACAAGTACGAAGTTGACCTTCTTGCTTTTCCCTTTTACCGTTTTTACCCTTGTATATTTTCTACAAACTGTTAATTATTTTAGTATTAATAATATTAAGTTCATTCTTTTATTAAAACGATATAAATGTATTTATTTTGAAATATTTTTTTATTATATAAATTAAGATGAAAATGAACGTTAATTAGAAAGAGACACGTTACTCATCCATGAAATATTGATCACAACCACATGTTATAAAATAATTAAATATTTACTCTATATTATGTTGTAAGTTAGCATATAATTAAGAAAATAAACATGGGATTGCTTGGAGAAGAGGAGACTGACGTGGATATTATAAAATAGAATACATTAGAGTAAATTTTAAATAGAGAGTGAAGACACGCTCCGGCGAAGAAGTGTGGTTGTGGAATGCTAGGGTTTACCCGTCAGTCAATGCATACCAACAGCAAAAGCGATGAACGTTTGGGTAAGAAGTGAAATCAAGCAACCTCAGCAAAAGGACACCATTCCCTTCTCTCTCTCTCTCCCTCTCTCCTCATCTCTTCCTCTCCCTCTCTCCCTCTCGCTCTCTCTCCCTGTCCCTCTCTCCCTGTCCCTCTCTCTCCGTCTCTCCGTCTCTCCGTCTCTCCCTCTCTCCTCTCTCCCTCTCTCCCTTCTGTCTCTCTCCATCCCTCTATCTCTGTCTCTGTCTCTGTCTCTGTCTCTTCTCTCTCATAATATATATCTGCGAGTCTGCCCTAACTGAAAACGACTGCAAGCAAACTGTGGTCTACGTATGTACATATCCAGTTATAATTGGTAAATATAAAAATCTATTTTCTTATCAAATTAATGGGATTTACACACCGACTTAACACCCTCAAACCCATCTCCTTTCTTACTCTTCTCTCTCTCTCTCTATCTCTCTCTCCCAGGCTTTCTCTGTCATATTTTCGATTCGAATCAAGCGAATTCAAGCTTCAGCAATGGTGGATCTTCAGACTGTCTGCTGCCTGTGCGGCGACGTTGGTTTCCCTGACAAGCTTTTTCGCTGCCACAGTTGTCGAAATCGCTTCCAGCACTCGTATGCCTCTCTCTCTCTCTCTCTCTCTAACTCTCGCCATCATCTCCGACTTCTTCTTCCTCTGAAACTTCCCTTTTCTTCGTCTGAATCTATCAATGGTATATTTTTTATTCTCTCTCTTTTGTAAATTCATGTACGCCTCTGATAGTACCGTGAATATGATGGCATGCATCGTGGCATCAGCAGAACAGTCCAATGATTACGATGTTGGATGTTTTATCTCATGTCAATTGCTGTCTCCCTTTGGTTAAAAAATCATCATATTAGCATAATTTTGAAAGAACATAAAATACTGTAATTTTATACGGTGTTCGTAGGTATTGTAGCAACTATTACAGAGAGCAGGCGGAGCCAGTAGAGGTGTGCGACTGGTGTCAGAGCGAAGAAAGGTCAAGTACGAGATCACACGGCAGCTCTTTGAAGAAATCTCCGGCCTGCATCGACGCCGGAGCCAACAGCCGGTCGGAATATCTTTCCGACAAGATAAAGCAACAAGAACGGGAAGAGGGATCGGAGAAAGGCAAAAGCTCCGGCGGAGTGCCGTCGCCACGGCCAACTACACGCAGGTACAAGCTTCTCAAGGACGTCATGTGTTGAGAAAAGAGGTAAATTCTACGGTCAAGGGCTTATGTTCAAAAGAAAATATATATAATGTAATATAAGTTTTAAATTACATGTTGTTTTCGAGTGTTTCCTTTGAGTTTCAAATGAATTTTGCTTGTGATACATCCTTTCAACAACGTTGTCAATATAATAATGTAACACGGCTAAAGCTAAACCGTGTGTTTCAAGTTTGTTTTGTAGATTTTCTCGGTTCGTAATTCTTTCAAGTGCTTAGACATTCGAATAGTGGCATAAAATGACGCACACCCGACGTTATTTTTCGATGAATTCAACGAATGGAAAGATGAAAAAACCCTAATTTAATCGATCAAGAGGGTATTTTAGAAGTTGATTATGTGTGAGTTTATGTTTGCCATGGCAGGTAGTAGTTTGCAGGCAGCCATTGTTGAGTCTCATTGTGGAGAAATAAATGCAATTGCTTGCCTTCCGGACCACGAATTCATCGTACTAAAGCTGATATTTAGTGTTTAAATATTAAAATTCAAAGCTTATCAATCTAGATAGGCCCTCTATAATTTACAATAATTATTAATAAATTCAGAATCTTTTTAGATGAGATTTTGTTCCTCTGCGTATGATTATTCCAAGAACAAACCCAGATTTCTGGGAAGGAGAAAATACTGTAGAGAGAGAAAGAGAAAGAGTTAACAACAGTGTTCGTCGTTGATTCTTGGCCACTCATTTAAGTATTGAATTATTGATTGTTTTATTTATATATTTCATTTTTATTTCCAAAGTGTATTTTGATTGGGGTTTCATCGCAGAAATATGTGTTCAAAGTACACAAACTGACGTCTGTTTTGGCCATTTATTAGAAACCAACAAAAGTCCTCCATGGTCAACCAATCAACCTCTCTTCCACCTTTCTCTAACCCTAATTTTTTTTACTCTTTACTTTCTCTCTCCTCTTCTTGGTAGTTCCAGTCTCTTTGTTTCCATCTCTATATTTAGTCTTCCCATTTACTCTCTCTCTCTCTCTACTCATCTCTTCTAATCTTCATTAGAATTTAGTTCGAAGGTAAGCCTTTCCTTCCTATCCATAAATCGACTCCTCTTTTTCTCGACCACGTATTTTACTTCTACATTTTCAACGCGAGTGGCTTCCTGTCTTGTGAAGTCAATGCCGACAAAATATTCTACCGATTTCGAGAGCACGACCCATATCGATATGAATGCACATTACTGTCACTTTTTGGGAGAATAAATGTTACATTTCACCACGTATTTTAGAATATAATAAATACAAGAACAAATAGTTATGACTCAAAGTGGATACCCTAAATGTTGTTCTAATTGAGTTTTAATTCTTGTGAATTAAATTTCCTTTAATCTTTCACTTGGGTGCTCAAGATAAACATAAAACAATGATCAATTTTGTCGTCTTATTAAGTCCCGTATTTTTGTGGTTATTACGAGTAAAATTGGCATAATCAGACCATGTTTAAAATTTCTTTTTCGGTAGTGTATGGCTACTTATAGCTGAGCTCATTTCGTGCACGATGACAAAAATACTGGCAAAAATATCATAACCCTGTCTTCGATATCCAATTATGTAATCAATTATACTTTAGTCTTTAAAAAGATATCTATAAAATCTGCTCCATCTTAACAATTGTCGCAACCCTTTTAAAGCTCACGAAAAGGAATATTACGATAGTTACAAGGCTAAGCAAAGCAAAACCGATACATTTAAAAAACCGAAACCTTTTCATACGAAAATGTATCGACCACGAAGAAAACGAGCTTACCCAAATAAATGATTTTAAAAACTTTTTCGAAACGAATGATATTGCGTCACGAATAATTAATTGGTCACAAGATTGATAATACATGGTCTTAGTAATTTAAAATCTATATTTTATATTCATTTTGATGAGTCAAAGCCCGAGTCAATCAACTTTCGAGTACTCCCAGAAAGATGAGATAAAACTAAAAACGACAACTTTTACTGACTTCAACGTTGATTTACTGTCGAGGTGGACGACCCGTGGACACCCATTATCATCGAAAATGTCAAAATGTTGGGGGATTGGAATGTGATCATCTTTAATTACCCTAATTAAATAAATAATAAATGTGGACATGATCATCATCCTCGACAAAATTGGCTTAAATAAAATTTTATTTTATTTTATTTTATATTAGCAATCATATAAATCTTGATTTTGAGCAAACAAAAATGGTCCCTCAAAAATTCCATGATCCATTATCACTTTATAATACAAAATTTCGACCTTATTTTATTTTTCAATAAAAACAAAACTTAGGAGTTGGGTTTTTTTACCATGGTTTGTTCCGAATTTTACTTTTTTTACCCTAAAATTAGAACCGAAATTATAAACCATGAACTTTATCTGGTATAAACTGAAACAGTGAGAGGACGAACACGAGTTTTACCGGACATGTAAGTTACAGACCTTGTCTAATTTTGTCCACCTCTAAACGTATTTTAGTTCTTAAACTCACGGAGAAACAAGGAGGTGACCGTTAAACTTTATTTCTAGATATATATTTTCTAAAATTTAGAGTGTTGATAATGTAATTCATTTTGTTCAATATTTGTATGATTTATTTGTTGGATTATTTTCAAAAAGAGAAGAACCAAATACCAATAGGTCGACATTAAGTTTTCTAATTTATTATTTTGTTTTTGCAAAATTCATTACAATCATCAAAATTATTTATTGAAAATTGTTATCGTTAGAAGATCACGTAACAAATAATGTAATTTCTCAAAGCATCCGGCTAACGACGAAGACTTAAATCGCTAACTCCGCTTAATTTATAGAGTTACCGGAATTAATAAAAAAATTCAAGACGGATTTGGTTTACATCCCCTGCACCTTACCTATTTTTTTCTATTTATTAAAATATTAAATGATCATGGCTAATTTAATGAATTATATAAGGTGTTACTTACCTTTTAAACAACAGTTGTAAATTTATTTTAAATTAAAACTTAGTTCAATTATGGTTACTTTATGTGCACGGGTTAATTTTAAAATAATTTAAGCTCTAAGTGAACATGGATGATGCATTTTAGTGTCGCATAACTTATAAAATTGTATTAGATATCGGCTAGATCTCGTTAGAAGCAAGCGATTACATGTGTAATACACGCACGAAAAGCACTACGATCAAATAGTGTTTTTTATGGATTTAGAAGATTAGTTGATAAGAAAACTTCACCTAAAATAAATCCAAATGGACGTAATTTGATTGCTTCCCAAAAATAAAAGAAATGAAATCTTGTATTCGTTTAGTCAATGATATGTTTTAGCCAAAAGAATACGATTGCACGAGTTTGAAACGTATAATATACGTGTTTTAAATTTAAGGATGACTATGTTTAACGGATAACTTGCGCTGTAAATGTATTCATACACATGCAGTTGACAATTATACAACACGGTAATGAAGGTTAAGTGTACACTTATGAAGGTTAGCCAAAAAAGTTCTAAAAAAAATCAAGTGAATGACATAAATTATAAATAAAGCAAAGTAGGGAAACGAAGATAAATCCCTAAATTAGGGTTTCATTTAAATTGATACTCTAAATTATCTACTTGAGGACTAATTTCTTATTCCAGTTGTTATACGCACTTTTCTTCTCGTATTTATGGGATGACATGTTTTTTAATACAATGATGACTTAATATTCTGTTGATTGTAAGTGTTTAACTCGTAGCATTGGAGGTGTCACAATTATCGATCGTTTGAGATGACAAAACTATTTTGTTTATAAGTGGAGTTATCGGCTCTGCCTAATATAACGTTTATTAGAATAAATTAGTGTAAATTCTAGTTTAAATAAGACAATAATGTATTAGAAATACTAGATGACGTTATATAATAAGACTGAAAACAAATTGAGACGATAAAATCGAAGGGCTCACGTTCTTTGATCAAACGGCGGAGGAGAATTCAGGCCGAAGAAAAAAATGAAAAAAAGGAAGGGTGGAGATTGATATTAGGAGGAAGTGTGAGAGGCCAGAAATGGGCCCAAATAAGGCCAAGATTTAGGTGAGTTTGTGAAAGAAATTAGTGGGCCCCTGGCTGACTCAGCATGATTTATACATTTTACCACTTTTTAATTTTTTTTTATTAATTTGGGTAGTTTATTTATTTTTGGATATTATAATCTCTTTTGATCTTTTTATATGTATTTGGAATAATTTTATTGGTAATGGTTCGGTTCTGTTGAGATATTTAAAAACAATTAAATAAATTGATATTTTTAAACTACATGAAGACTAAAACCAAACCGTCTAAATTCGCTCTAAATTCATTATGCATAATGCATGATCAATAAAAAACTGATAAAAGTGTAGAAACGACAAAAAATAAATAGAATATGTCGATTCTTGTCATATTATTTCATCTAGTTTAGTTTTGCACACTCATATATATAGGACCACGAGACACCGAAACAAGAAGGTCAGTGGTCGAGTTGTGGTAGAGTTGGTATAATGACTAAGGTTCGAAGCATGCGCCACCGCATCGTGAGAGTTTAATCCTTTAACGTTGAGGTTGCTCCTTGTGTTGTCAGGTACAGATCTCTCATTTTTGTACTGCTGAATAACCGTGATCTACTCTCTCGCGTGCTGTCAGGGAGCCGGATGTCCTTGGAGTGATGGATTTCCACTTTTGATATAAGTATATAAAAAGAAAAAGAAAAGTAAAACCCCTTGTGAAATGGTTGCATGGAAATGGGGAAGACAAGAGATAAACCCTAGCTTCCATCCTCTTCTAGGAGCCCTTTGGTCTGCACCGCTCCCAGTTTGTTTCTCGAATTAAATGCCAACAGTTTCAAAGTTCTATGAACCGTCCTTTTATCAATATCTCTTGTCCAGTCATCTTCTTCCCCGCCATGATTGCTTTTTTGTCCAGTCATTTTCCTGTCTTCTGATCTGTTCATGCTTTACTGTTCATTCTTCCCATGGCCGTAAAACGCGTTTCGTCTTCCAGATCTTTTAACCCTAATTTTATGTCTTCTTAAACGATGGACACCTGAACATGTATACAACCAAGCTTCACGTATTCAATGGCAGAAAGTACGACATTTTACAACCACATGCTGGAAATCATGTGGCTGAGGTTGTTCTGAAATATTGCAATCTCTAAGTATATCCCAGGAGAGGGGACCGAGCCCCCACCAAAAGGACAGTTCAGCCATGGCGTTTTGCTGTCTCGTGAGATGCCCTTGTCCACGAGCTTAAAAATGGTGCAAAGTCTGTTCCAGAGAGAGGCCTACGAACCCCAGAAAGTGAGTTGCAGAGTTTCTCAAAACTATTCCATGAACAAAGCCATCTAATCATCTCAATCTCTCTCCTCTTTATCTATCTCTCTCTTCATTCAATTCGTCACCAAACATTTGCTAGCCAATTAAATCGCCAAAGATGAGACATGAATACTGTACTTTATACTTTATAGCACTAGAGTATATACGAGGGTCTGTATTTGACTGAGGAGACAGCTTTAAGATACGTAGAAAAACTTCTTTTTTTTTTTAATTTCTTATTAATGATTTTTCTGAAATAATAATAGTTCTTGCTCAAGATCTGGATGTCCATGTCCTCCACAAACCAAAAATCTCCGCCAAATCTGATCCACAGACGTGTCATCGGCTGCTATCACTTGTTTTTTCAACGTCCAATCCAATGCCATCGTTAATATTTTTGACCTGTCTGAAACTCCATAGCCAAGAACTTGAGATTAAGATAATAAAAAGGGATTAGTTCTCTTTTTGAGTTATATGATTTGGACAAACTGTTTTTGAATTGGTTGCATCAGATGAACTGTTCTTTGGGTTTAAAAAACGTCGAGTAGTCGAGATTTTGGTTTTTTACACGAGACCAGAGCGTTGTTTTTTCGAAAAAATTAAGAAATCGAAGAAGGTGTTCTTATTAGTTTCCTTTTTCTCTTTGTATCATAAGTAGTTGATGGGACAGACTGACCTTCCTCTCTTTTACCTACAAAAGGTAAAATTTTTCGTTTTCATGACAGGTGAGAAGACTAAATCACAGTAATTTAGCGGCCAAAAAATAAGAGGCGTTTACCTGATATTTTAAAAAACTACCTTAATATTAAAAGTAACAACTCACACAGGACATGACATTCCCTTCTCTTGTTTTTTTATATGGGTAGAAAAAAAAACTTATTTACATGTAATATAAATTTACTCTTCGAGACATAAGATTATACATCTTTACCGTTATGGATTGATTGATCAACCTAATTTTCGATGATCAAATGAATTTGAATGAACTAAATATCTTTGGTGGGAAACATTGCTGTATGTGCTTAATTTGTGAGTCTCGTGCATGTGACACGTGTAATTATATCGATGAATCAGTAGACTAAGGAAACTACGTTACAATTGAAACGTAACCAAGTTTTAATCTATTATTGTTTTCCATCTGTTTATTTTCGATTAATTTGTCGCATCTCTCCTAAAAATTCCAGAACTCTTGCAGTAGATATTGCAAGAAGAACATCATTCCAACATCATGCATGAGAATTCTGACTAATCAAAGTTGTACGTGTAAAATAAAAACATACTAAGTGTTCTTCGTTAGATTTCTACTTGTAAATCAAAATCTGCCTTGATTCAAATACTAGATAATTATTTACTTTGTTATCTCTAACATTCGGCTGGAAAACTAGCCACTCGAGTAGAAAATCGAGCTCGATGACGCCATTGCCAGATACGACCTCTGTCTAATGCCAGAGAGTGACATTTCCGGCGGTGACGTAGCCGCGGTCACTGAAGACGATGAATGAGCTTCTGAATCGGCCGGAGACCACGAATAAAAGTTCAGAAATTCTTCTAAAAATACAGCTTCGATCTTTGGTGCCCAACATGAATTAAAATAATGGGATTTGCTTGTTTGAGTTAGTAGACGAGAAAATAATAAAAATGGAAGTATACTAACTTGTGAGACTGGTTGAAGACGATGGAATCTCCGGCTGAGAATTATGGCTTCTTTTATCGGACTGATGAATTTTCCTCCGTCGGCGGTTGTGGTCAGCCAATCGCCGCCGACAGCTCCGCTTTCCGTTGTCGAATTCAGCCAGAAGATGGAATCTGTGTCAAAATAAATGAGAATCCAGAGAAGAAGATCGATAAGAAACTGAATATTTGGGGTTAGTTCAGTCAAACTTATTTACAGTTGATCGTTTTTAGTACAAGAAGGAAGACGAAGCAGTACGTAAAAGGACGCAAATGCCCTCTTAGAATCAGATGTGTTCTAGATTTTTAGGTTTAGTTTTTGATGATTTCTGACTGAAACTATTTCTCTGCTATCTGAAGAAGATGACACTCGACAGTACGGAAGCTAGGGCACCTTAAAGACGTAAATACCCTCATAATTTACTCGATGAGTCGATGATACAGAACTCCAATGATGCATCAAAAGTAAGGAGTTTATGGGAGAGGTATTTTAGTCATTTAGCACCACTGTCGTCGTCCAAGTTAGGGCAAACCGAGGTTTGGAAAAAAGATAATCCAATCCATGGCGGTCATGCACAGATCAAGGGTATTTCAGGGAATTTGTGATAACCTGCTGCACTGCTGGCAGAATCGCTGAGTCTTTCCGGCGGCGATGACGGCGGAGGCTTTGGAGTGGAACTCGCAGACCTTGTGCCGCCTGTGGTAGTGCTTTGAGTGGCTCAGATCGGCGGTGCAGCCCACCGCTTGACATTTCGGCGAGTTGGTTAAACTGGGATCGGCTCGCCGACTCCGGCGGTAGAGCCTGAAATCAATCTCGGAGGAGGAGAAGTACGTTCTCCCACCCAAATTCAAACCAACCCTCGCCGCGTAGTCCGCCGGCAGGGGTCCGGCGATGCCGTGAGATATTAGTGAATGGTCATACAGTGAGTGAATGTGCGACTGTTGGGGGCTCGAATGGTGATGAAATAAAGCATTCTGAGAAGAAATTAAGCTATTATCCTGATCAACGAAGCTTGTTTGAGAAGTAGCAAAGTGATGGATCAGTTGACGAGCTGCCAGATCGGAATCCATGGCGGACACCGGTTCTTCGCCGGAGATCATCGTCATCTGAGGGTTCCCCCATTCATAGTTCAGCATTTCTACGCCTCTCTACCAACCTGACAAAAGCTTCTCCCTAGCTTTTACTTTCCTCCCCCATCTCCATTGAAACTGATTTAGGAGGCAGCTTGAGTTCTAGAGAGAGACAGTAAATTAGATAGCCATAGCCAGGTTACCCAACAGAAGCTTACATAAATACAGGAAAGCTACTGCAATTCTGTGTAGTTTGGTGGGACAAGGGAGAGAGAGAAAGAGATGAGAGAGAGAAAGAGGTCGTGGACATGCTTGCATGGATTGGTTTCCATTCCAATGCAACGACGGAAAATTCCAGAGAGAAGCTCGTCTGTGGTTAAACTTTTGCATTCCGAAATCTCCGGACCCACCAATCTGGTCGGGGCTGGCCCACTGACACGTCATTCTAAACAGTGAAGTCTAAACCATGGTGCCCATGCGACTCAACGATGGTTCTGGTTCCCACAACGGAAAAGAGAATATACAAAATAATAAATTATTTTTTACTTATAAATATAAATTAATTAATTAATTTTTAATTATATGAAATCAAATTACGCATGCCCTAAACGAAATCAGTTTATTGCAGGTGGCGAAGATGCAGACATTGAAGCTGGGCCTGTTGATCCGCCGGAGCCGGAGCTGCCTCCGGCATTCTAGTTCTCGAACTCAATCTCGGAGCCTCTGCTCTTGCCGTCATCAGGCCTCCGACGATGATTTAGACCACCAAGTCTGCTTCCATAATTCTGCTTTTCCTCGCTCCTTTTCTTTGAGCTCTATGATTAATGATATTCTATCTACTTTTCTTGTAGGTTTTGGTCGAAGGCAACCGTTGGTCAAGAACCGCCATTCTTAATCGGCCTTCAGCTCTTAATGCGCTTAATACTAACATGGTGTGTGATGTTTGCGAAGTTCTTCTTTTTATCTTTATCGAAGGAATTAATGTGTATGTTTGAAGTATTCCAAGACGACCTCATTTCCTTTTTTTGCGCAATTGATCAAATTTATGGGATTGTGTTTTCCTCCTTTTTGGTCCAATCCTCCTTTTTCAGTCCTTTCAAGTGTATTTTTTTCTAGGGCTATAAACTGCAGAAGTTATACAAATGTTGGGAAGATGATCCTAATATTGGCTTTGTGATGATCAAGGTGATTTCCGTTTTTCTTTCCACCTTTTATATTTTACTTCATTGACAACATAGAGTTCGAGTAATTATGCTTGTTTGTTTGAGCTTATTGTTTGTCTTTGGTTGGATTTCTTAAGGGCAGTGGCAGAGCATTCTGTGCTGGCGGAGATATTGTTTCTCTTTATCATTTGATCAACAGAGGTGGAATGTTTATCCTTTCATTTCAAAATCTTATTTAAACTAATGAAAGAATTTGGTTCATGTTCTAATTTCCATTTTTTTGGTAGTCTGGATATATTATTGTTCAACGACTGTTTTGGCTTTAACATCACCTTGGCGTCATGATTTTGCAGGGAAGATAGAAGAATGTAAAGAATTTTTCATCTCGTTGTATTCTTTTATATACCTTCTTGGTACATACTTGAAGCCCCATGTGAGTTTTTAGAATCTCGAGTTTCTTGTGACTATGACTTTCTAGTTTCTCAAAAATATTATTTTTTCCTTTTCATTTTCATCAGATTTTTTTCGTTGTGATGGTCATATGTGAAGAGATTTTTGCAGCATCGAACTTTGGATCCTGGATATTTTGTTTGGTAAATATATATATATTGGACATGATTAATCCAAGTAGTGGAGGAACTCAAGAGAGCCTGAAATTGGCTGATGAAAAATTTTGGGCCAGAGACGATGATGGAAATAGGAAAATTTGATTTTTAGTTCTTTTGCAGACACAGAAAAAGTAACGACAGCTCTGAAGTCTTATGATTTTTCCAATTTCGTTGTATTTTTGAAATTTTAAAAGATGACATTTTTTTCTCACTTGTCATCTTTTCTTCTGTTGAATTTCTTTTATATGCCCTCAAATGAATCTCTCTCGACATTCTTTATATGAGACTTTTGTATTGTTGGTCATAAAATCATCCATCTGTGCAATGAATGACAAATGGAAGACTAGTAACTTATATAGTTGCACCTTCTCCTCCAATAAATGGAATTTTCCTTTGTGGAATCTCAACTTTCTTTTCTTATTTTTTTATAATGCTGTGGCTTTGATATAATTGCAGTTGGCTATTTTGGATGGCATTACAATGGGTGGTGGCGCTGGAGTTTCAATCCCTGGGACCTTCCGGCTATCAACAGATAAAAGTGTAAGGATGGACAATTCATATGGGCATACTATAAACTTAGTTATAAGTAGAAAAAACATGGAGATAAACCTCAGTCTCTCTTTGAAATTCAAGCCTTCATGGTCCAGTGTCTTGCTAGTGGGGGCATTCCTTTTTTTTTTCCAGCCCCTTGAAATATTGTAATACTTGAACCCATGCCAGATGAAATTATTTGAAGCCTCATTTACACTTGTAATACACATACAAACAAGGATTACTTTTTACGTCTCGACCTGCCTACTCTAGATTAGGGGGAGGTCCTGGTGGTGAAGTTATTGACAACTCTGATTTCTCTTGCTTGTTCTCTTCAGTAATAGGAACATAAAGTGAATTTTATTGTCTTCACTTTCACAATGGTGTCTTTTAGTTGGAATTAGCATGGACTCTCTATCATTTTTTTTGAATTCCCAATTCAGCAGCTTTTCTGCTACCAATATTGCAGGTTTTTGCAACACCAGAAACTTTAATTGGCTTCCATCCTGATGCTGGTGCTTCTTTTTACCTCTCACATTTACCAGGCCATATAGGTATTTGTTTCTTAAGCTTTGAATTTTTTTGAGGAAAACCTTTTGTTCTTAAAATCTTGTTTTTATTTGAATCTTACACTTTTCTTTATCCATTCGTTCAACTTAAAATGTAATTTATAATTTTTTTATTTTTCATAGTAGAGGTTTTCGTTGAGTGGAAACAATAAGCTGGAAGTTCACCTGAAGTTTATATACTCTCGAGTCAAAAGTGTCTTCGATTGTTCATCTTGGTTAATGGAACTAGTGAATATAATTTAACATGTCTGTGCACTATGGAAAAAACTAGTTGTTTGATTAATTTTTTTTTACTACAGGAGAATACTTGGCTCTGACTGGTGAAAAGCTCGTCGGAGCTGAAATGGTGGCTTGTGGTCTTGCTACACACTACTCACATAGTTCAGTTAATTCCGGTTGACCTTTTTACTAATTATGTTGTTTTTCTTTCCTATTAGCATCATAATTTCTCTTCTTTCTGTTTTCCCATTTATCAGATGCTTCCATCAATTGAAGAATATCTAGGAAATTTAGTCACTGATGATCCTTCTGTTGTTGAAACCTCTTTGGATAAGTATTCTGACCATGTCTCTCCAGATAAATCAAGTGTGATTCATAGGTTAGTGAGTAGTAAGATTCCTTATTTTTATCTTTAAGTTAACTTATGTCAACAAATCATTGCCACACTGCCACTTTCCATTGAATAACCAATATTTGAATTGTGTATATATATATTTAAATGATAATTAATTATTTGTTATTTTGTTATTATTGTTTTCTTTTTAGGATTGAAACAGTTGACAAATGCTTCAGCCTTGGCACCGTTGAAGAAATAGTTGGTGCATTGGTAAGCACATATTTTTCTTGACCTTAACCTAATTTTCACTCCAATATAACAAGGTGCAGATTTTTGTTGTTTACAAGAATGTACAAAAAGAAAGGATATGCCATCATGCTGACTTGATTTACCTAAGATTTGAAGTAATTTATTAAGTAGTTATTATGGTAGACAAATACTGTTGAAGTAATTATGATTGCTTCATAATTTTCTCCATTAACGATAGACACAAAGATTGGTTAGTGGAGTATGCATAATATCTTTCCCCATGGGCTTTCCAAAGCTCATACTTCTTTAATCACCCTTCTTGGGTTTGATTTTACAGGGTATTTCCAAACAATAGACTTGACTAATCAAATTTGGTATTTATGTATTTATTCATCTTTGAATCTTTTTTTTATTGCAGGAAATCGAAGCAACTAAAACAGAAGACCCATGGTGCAGGTCCACTCTGAGAAGATTGAAAGAAGCATCTCCATTGAGCTTGAAAGTTTCTTTGAGATCTGTGAGTTACTCTTTTGATCCCCAAAATATTTTGAAATATTGAACCTAACTTAACCATCAAGCTGGTTTAGATAAGAGAAGGAAGATTTCAGTCGCTTGATCAGTGCCTTGTTCGAGAATATCGCATGTCTTTGCAGGGCATTTCTAAGCGCATTTCTGGTGATTTTTGCGAGGTATAAAAAACTAAGTTCCAATTGTTTTCTTTATCAAACTGAGAAATGGACATTGTTCTTCCTCCTGACATAGTTCCTTTGTTAGGGTGTTCGTGCACGAATGGTCGACAAAGACTTGTTACCGAAGGTATGGGGGGGATTAAAACATTATAGTCAATGATAATATGCACTGATTATATATATGATTTTGATCATTCCTACTCCGATGACTTATTTACCATGGTTTTCGAATATCTAGTGGAATCCCCCAACTTTGGAGCAAGTGTCGGGAGACATGGTGCACGAATACTTTTCTCGTCCTGACTCAGAGCCAGATCTTGAACTGCAAACGAAACTACGAGAAGCTTTTACCTAGTTCATTGATGCACGAGAATTGGTTCTCGATGTCACAGTAAGCTTCTTGGAAGCACACGCATCGTACAATATTGTGACATGAAAAATCTTATTCCCCTTTTATTTTATCCATCGGTCGACAAGGACAGTCCAATCCCACAGCCGAGGAGGTGACTTTGAATTGAATTATCAGGACATAGAATTTATAAATTGCAAGTATGAACATTGTGATATGCATAGCTGTTAATGGGAAGAGCCATAACAAAAAATCCAAATCAGGTTACTAGCAATAGAGACTCAACTGAGGCATGGACATCGATCGAAGATCGAACCGTCTTTCTATAATTCAGACTCAAAGATACATAATAAGTTCCGCCAGCAGTTTACTGGTACTAAACCTCACAAAACTGGCATTTCTACAAATTATATTTTTGATTTCAAAATTTAATGATCATAACGGATATAATCAAATATGATCACCTCTACTCAATGATTACTATGAATTAACAAAGAAATAAGAAGGATATAAGCAGTGCAATTTTTGGGTCACCATTTATTCATCTGGCTTGCTTCCCTTGTAGTTGTTAACCAATTGCATTTGAACATCAGCAGAGACTGCTTGATGCTCTTTATACTCCATTGTAAACTCGCCTTTTCCCTGCATGAATTTAAACGAAAAGGCATCAAAACATTTTCTAAAAGATTCAAATTTGGGATCAAAACAATGAAGGCTTATATATGCTCTTGCCTGAGTCATGGATCGAAGAGCGGTTGAGTAGCCAAACATATTGTTTAACGGGACCTGGATATTAGCAAGATTATAAGAGGGTATGGGGATAATACGGCGAGCGATTGATTAACAGAAAGATTGAATATTTCAAATTTATTTGTGAGCCAATGCTGGAAGCCCAGTCTATATCAGGTATTGTTCTTGGAGTTTTTTTAAAAGAAAAGTATTGTAGGAAAAAAAGATTAATTCGAAGTAAACTAAACTAATACTTTTTCATTTCTGAAACACGCACTGTAGCAGATAATTCTAAATAAATGGAAACATAAATTAAGTTTGCATGAAAAATAAATTAATCGACAGCAATTACTGATAGCAAATTTGGGAATTTAGAAACCATCAAAGACCTAGCGACACAATACTTCAAATAAAATCCAAAAATTATGTGATCAATTGATTGACAGAAAGATCGAATATTTCGGGTTAGCAAAGAAAAATCAATATGAAAGAATGGATTTTTTCTTACATTGGCAGTAATCACAGAGTCATCTCCATCCTGGTCATTGCCAACAATTAAACCTTTTCTCCTATTATAAGCAGCAGGGTACATGTTACAACATTTTAACAAGTTTGTAAACATCAAAAGTTGTTATTATCAAATAAGAAAAATAAAAATCTCACTTATTGATGTCCCCAGCAACTGTGCCCTGAAATTCTGTTGGAACTTTTAATTCTACCAACATAACAGGCTCCAATATCACAGGTTTTGCAGCCGAATAGCACTAGCATTGAACCGAGTAGTAGTAAGTAAAAAACAAAAAAAATTGAGCAAAACTCACAAGCCAAAAACATGAACCATAATCAGAAAGTTGAGGTGGTGAACCTTTCTAAAAGCATATATTGCCGCTAGCTTAAAAGCAAGTTCACTAGAATCAACAGCATGGGAAGCACCATCTGTCAAAACAACTCGTACGTTTTCAACAGGATGTCCAATAAGTGAACCCCTGTTAAAGATATAGCAAGTAGGTCATTGTACTAAATTGAGGGAAATGTGATCCACTAACTTATAATTACACATGCAACATAATGATATAATCAATTATGAATAATCATTTCCAAACTTATTAATGAGAAGACAAGTTGCTTACGAATTGGCTGCTTCTCTAAACCCTTTTTCAATTGCAGGGATGAAATTTGATGGTATGGCTTGCCCAACAATAATGTTTTCAAATTCAAACTTAGTTGATGATTCAGGAGAAAGAGGTTCAACATATCTGAACATTTAAGAAAGTCATAAAAATGCATAAAAATAAATAATGGTTGAGCAGCAAAAGAAAGAAACAATTCAAAACATTTAAGGCGTGCCCCAGAGTAAAAGTGCATGAGGAGCATGAGCAAGAATAAGTCAATTGGCTTATTCAAGTGACATCACTTTATAAAAACTCAATACAATAGATTACATACCTCCATTGTAAGTAAAAGAAAAATATGGCTGTGTTACATATTCAAATAGAAAAAGAAAAACAATGTCAATTAATGCAAAAGGCATCTCACTTACCCACATACCCGTCCATATTGACCTTGCCCTCCTGTTTGCTTTTTATGTAAATAATCAAATTCAGCCCGTTGAGTGACTGTTTCTCTGAAGTTTACACGTGGTTTCCCAACAGTTGCATCCACCTTGCGACACAAAGACAGGAAACATTACAAGTTCAATAAGACATTTTTAGGATTTATCAAAAGATGGACATCCGATGAAAAGCCCGCCCTACCTTTTTTCATTAAAAAAGTATTTTCTTTTTCAATCTATGATCCCATTTTTTACCTAGATAAAAAATAGATTCAATTCCATCTTCGTCTTGTGGTATTTAAACTTGATTTAATTAGTAAAAAAATATGATTTAGAGATGAATAAAAAATAATAAAAATAATGATAAGAAAGAAGAATCACATTCTAACATTAGACTCTTAAACAGAAGGTTGTTCAAAAAAGACAATCTTTTTTATTTGATTATATCATATATAATATCATGGAATATTACCTTGTATTCTCTCCGAATCCGTTCAACATAAATATCCAAATGCAGCTCTCCCATCCCAGAAATAATGGTCTGCCCACAACACATACAAAAGAAATGCAAAAGATATTATTTAAGAATTATAAAAAAAGTCAATATTTAAATCAAACCTGCCCGCTCTCTGGGTCCAAGCTGACTCGGAAGGTAGGATCCTCCCTCTGGAACCTATTCAAAGCTTTTGAAAACTATACCAAGAATGCAGAAAAAAAAAATCATAGAATCGAACATCAATAACTTCGTCAAGTCAAAGCTAACCAACTGCAGAAGGCATATCTTACTTGTCCTCCAGCATCTTTTGAAACTGGTTGAACAGCTAATGACATCACAGGCTCAGGGACATTCATTGAAGTCATGGTGTACTTCACTGACCCATCTGTGAATGTATCTCCTAATAATCCAAGATAATATGGAATCAATATGCAGGGAAAAAGTATTTAAATTATCATAATTTTAGATTAGGAAGTAAAAAAAATTGTCCTGTCCCCTTGCAGGTATGGGAAGGAAAGAATAAGAAGACAATAATATAATTTAATCATAATTTATAAATACATCTGCATCAATCTGGTCCATCGTCTACCTAGCTATCTGTTATCTAAATCAACTTCAATTAGTTTCCATCAACATCCAAGGTAAAAATTTTTTGAAGCAGTAGTACCCGACGCACAGTCCACCCCAAAAACTGCAACTATCTGTCCAGCATGAGCCTCCTGAATATCCTGCAAGAAATTATCAAGAACAATTAAACATTAGCTTAAGAGAACTAAAAAACAAAGCAATACTGTTCTCAGCCTTCTTCGTTTGTAATCTAGTCCGTGGTAAGAATGAACTCTCCTACCACTTGACCTAGGTCACCGACCACCAGTAGACAGTTCATGAACACTCAAATTAAAAAAAAATGAAAAAACTGTCAGTCATCTTAAAGAAAATTAACCTCCATCTCATTAGAATGCATCCGTACCAAGCGCGGAACCTGTTTTGAGTAAAAACACATTTCAGCCGCTAATCTCAAGACAAAGCTGAGGTAAAAATTTTACCTTTGAAAGCCAAAAAAAATAAAAATAAAAAAAAGAATGAGAAAGTGAACTTCCATGCGTTTTTTATGCAGCTATAATGTCGCCATACATAATCCTCCCATTTTTTCAAGTTATTAACAATATGAAAACCATTAAAGTTTTGCGTTTGGACAAAATAACACAAATGGAAATAGAGAGCCACACTGGCTTGAACACTGGCCAGAAAACTTCACGACCAACTTGCTCGGACACAAGAAATACTATAGAGAGTACTTTCCTAGACAATGTTCAATAATCATCTTTCACTCACTACCTTTCTAGTAATTAACTAAGCAAATTACATCATATAAATTACCATCCTTAACTAATTTGCCATAACAACAGTTTCCTATCATTTGAAGCACAGCTTGTACTACATCCTTAGTCCTTATCAAACGAAATTAAACTAACTGAAATACTTGAGATGATAGCTTCACAAACTACAATGCATAGCACTTAAATTAAAATAATTAAGCAAAAAATTTCACCTTAATCTTTTTTCCTGTGTTTATGTTGATGATAAATTCACCCTTTTTTATTACACCTTCATAGATTCTACACACAAAATGAAAGGAAACTCAGCCAAATAGTCATACAATTGAGCTCATTTAACTGCATGTCAATTTTGTTGCACATGTGTATGCAACTCCAACAAGAAAGTATTTCTGTTGCGATTATTGGCAGTGACTGATTGCTATACTATTATGTATAGGCTCAAGGGTGGAAAAAATCTCAATGAACACTTAGAAAAAAAAATTAAGCCAAATAGGCAACAGATTAGCTCATTTAACTGCACATGCGTATGCAACTCCAACAAGAAATCATTTTCCATACAGATTTTTTTACTCTATTAAATAGTTGGCAATTGGCAGAGACTGATTTCTATACTATTATGTTAGGGCGGCTCAAGAGTGGAAAAGATCATAATGAACAACTTTGAAAAAGCTTTTATTACATTGTTCTTTCAGCATTTTTTCCCTTTCTGAAACATTAAGTTTTAAATTGATAAACGAGAACTCAAACCACACCATATTATATATAAAGACACCACAACATATGGTTTCCGGAAAATTATGGTCCCTCTTATTCAAACAAACAACATGATCTATGAGTACCTCAGATATGTCAACTGCCCAAAGCGCCCTTCTTCCAATTTAAAAGCCAAAGCTACAAGAGGTCCTTCTGGAGTTCCAGTCAAAGCAATCTAAACAAAGATAAAGAAATTTAATTGGCATGGTATCTCATTTAAAATAAAATAAAAAGTTCTTGAATTAGATACCTTTTCTTCATTTTTCGTTTGATCCAAAGCATAACTAGCAACCTCAGTGGGGGAAGGCAGATAACACAGCACACCATCCAGAAGTGGTTGCACACCCTGCAATTATGAAAACAATAAGACCTGTTTTTACCAATATGACATTTAGGATATGACAATCTTGAATAGACAACTAAAAGATAGTCAAACAGACCAAGAATATAATTATTCTTAAAGTGGCATGCACAGAATACCTAGCAAAGCATAAATTGACTAGCGAAGAATGGATAGAGCCACACAAAAAAGGTCTAATTAGGAGGGAAAAATATCAGCCAAAGAAAATTCAAGAACAAAGTTATGTGCAGTACTGAGCGAACATATCATTGTCTCAAAGTTATACATGCTTTTGACGATGGTTATTAAATTTTCTAAACCCGATTAAAAAAGACACCAAAAGTGGGTCAAAATACAAACCATCACCAGCATCATAATATACTCAACCACCTCTCTCTTTCTACTTTAAATGATGTTTTTAAATTTTCTAAACCCAGTTAACAAAGGGCATCAAAAGTGCGTAAAAATACAAACTATCACTTGCATCATAATAACTCAACCAACTCTCTTCTAGCTACTATCTTGTGAAGAGCACAACAACAGCACCGATCAAACTAGTTTCTGCCAAGTACCAACCTTAATCTAGAAAAATTAAATAGATTTTATAATGAACCCAGCTAGAAACAAAGAAACTTTGGAGGAAGCAAGAAAAGAGAAAACCAAAAAAGAAAAGAGTATGTAGAACAAAAAATCGTAAAAACTACAATAAGCTATAAACCAATCTACCTTGTTTTTAAAAGCACTTCCCATGAATACAGGAACAAATTTCCTAGCTACTGTGGCCCGGCGAACTGCTGCCTATTCAGAAGAAAAATATAAAACTAGGTATCAATATTAACCCAACTTCTACTTAAAAGGAAAAAAAGGTAGAAAATCATTTTAGACAGAAATGAACAGTTAGTTCCCCACCACTGAAGAATAGAAAACTAGTCATGCAACAGAGGCCCTTGTAACCATATGCCCATCCATTTTGGAAAACATTATATCTAGGACACAAAAAATATTCTTTTCCTCGCAGAAACCAATTGTTAGGTATATACCTATGACATCCTTTGAAATCCTGATGTACAAATTATTGCTTTTTTAAAGGCCAAACCTCAAGATCAGCAGGTGATATTGGCTCATCATTTAGAAATGCTTCAGCTAGTGTATCATCCACTTCAGAGACCATCTCTATTAGTTCTCGCCTCTTTTCCTTCACTATAGCTTCCATATTGGTGGGAATTTCTTCGCTTACAACCTTTTCGCTGTGTTGCATAGCAAGAACAATAAGTCAAACGAAAAAAAAAAACAATTGAAATTATGAAATGTTTCAAAACAGTACCCATTAGAGCCATGGAAATAGTAAGCTTTCTGCTGCACAAGATCAATAAGACCCTTAAAATCTTCTTCTAACCCAATTGGAACTTGAACAGCCGCACTATGGTGTCGGAGCTTCGACCTAGCCTTCAAGACAGAGTAACATGATTCAACGAGGCATTTCTAAGGATTTCTTAGACATTATTAGCATAGACTACAATTCACTACTTCATCCAGAAAAAAAAAATAGCAGTTTGGTCTGTTGAAAGTAACTTCCAAAGTTATAGCATTTTAAAACACCATTTGCATGAACCAAGGGGAAAAAAATACCAATAAAATTACAACCGCATGCAAAATTAATTAGTTCAAACCCATGATATTGCCAATTTACAATGAAAAGAATATACACTTCATTACTAAAAAACTTAAAATAACAGTAAATAAGAGTTATGGTCTATTAACTAGAATCCAATTTTCATTCACAGTCTGTATCAAATGGAGGCAATTTTTGCTCTTAGAGGGTAACTGAAAAAGTTAAAAAAATGTTAACACTTTTCAGTAATTTACCTGGTTCAGAACCTTCCATGGATCAGCCCCCATCCGATCAAGTTTATTTATGAATGCAACTCTTGGAACTTCATATCTTCTCATCTGGCGATCTACGGTAATCGATTGGCTTTGCACCCCACCAACACTACAAAGGACAAGTATGGCACCATCAAGGACACGTAAAGCTCTTTCAACCTCAATTGTGAAATCAACGTGACCAGGAGTGTCAATTATATTAACCTGCATCAGAAAAATGTCCAGACTAGTAAGGCTCTACTTGAGCTTGTAGGATGGATTTAAGTTTCTCCACAAGTTCATTCTAGAGTATCATGAATCAACATCCAAAGGCTTTTGAAAATTTTGATATTGTTTTTTGTTCTAATTTTACATTTTTCTCACTAAAGCAGCCCCCATAATTCACGAAACCAGTTCCATCCAAGAACAGAGCCTAAAACTATAACATTTCAAGCAAATTTCATGTAGGAGCTTTCAAGCATATTTTTTGTCAACTGCGTTCAAGGAAAACGAAAGTTAAGAAAACTATATACTTTATGATCTCTCGAGGACATAGCGCAAACGATTGGTGCTGTCAAAACTCTATAACAACAGCACTCTAGTTCCAGTCCTTTTAGTTCCTATTTGTTCTTTTTTGGTACACATATCCGCTTTACTTCCTCCATCATTGAAAGAAAATAAAATTTACCTGATACCCATTCCACGTACAATAAGTGGCAGCCGACTGAATAGTAATTCCTTTTTCTCTCTCCAAATCCATGGAGTCCATTTTCGCACCCACCCCATCTTTCCCTCTAACCTCGTGGATTTCATGGATTCTCCCAGTATAAAACAGAATTCTCTCAGTCAGCGTGGTCTTCCCAGAGTCAATATGGGCCGAAATACCAATATTTCGGAGCTTCTCCATAGGTTCCTTCCACCACGGCTCCTTCTCCTCCTTGGCTCTGGCCACGTTGGAGAACCCGCGGAGATGGAAGTTTCCTCGTAGGAGAGCAGCGGCAGGGGACGAAGACAACGACGGCGCCGCCCCCGAGACATATGAAGAGTAAAGGGAATAGAGGAGGCGCGGGGATGAAGATCGAGGGAAGCGCGCCATGGGAGGGAGCGAACCTAGCGGAACCTAAAACCCTAAACCCTGGAGCTGAAGACTCCGCGAGCAGGTTGAAAGAGAAGCAGTCGACTCAGAAATGGAGCCTCCAATTTTAATTATACTGATTGATGGAATATTAATCAAGCTGTTAGCGAAACATACACTATATATATACATTGTCAAAACAAAAACAACATGATCGAATAAAATTAGTAAATTATTTATAATTTATAATTATTTATAATTTATTTTCAAATAGGATTGGTCCACTCCTAAGTCCTAATATTTATGAAATTGCCCTCAATTATTTGACATAATTACCGTACTTAAAGAAGTTAATTATCATTCGTGTTAAGTGTTATATTTAGCGGGCGTTATCTTCAACCTTCGTAGATATTTTCTGCTTCTGCCTTTTCAGTAGCTTAGAGAAGAGTGTGGGGAGAAAGAGAATGGGAGGAAGAGCCGTGCATTTTGAACTTCCTTCTGTGCTCCTTAAGAATGAATCACCTTCTTCTTCTTCTTCTTGCGTTAATCTTCTTGTTTCAGCCGGAAATTCTGCAATCTTTCAAGCACCTCGTGCGACCTCTTGCGGCTCCTCTCGCGGAGAAATGTACAGAAGTATCGATGGACGGAACGAAAGTAGAGTGCACGAGTCGCCTTTCAATCGTATGTTGGGTTATGTTCCGTCGCAATCGGAAGTTGAAAAGGCGATGGTCTCATTACAGAAGTGAGCGATTTTTCTAATTTCTTAGTGTTTTAGCTTTGCTTTTTTCTTTTCTGATATTCTCATATCTTGTTAGTTTGTAAAAGTGAAATTTTTGTTCGATTTCTATTTTGAAACTTTTTTGCCCTCTCAAAATAACTATTCCCAATCACAAAACTAGATTATCAGCTTCTTCTCTGTGGTCACTTTTGGTTCATCTACTGATTATTCTACTGCACTCACTTGAATCTGCTCTACATCATCAGAAAAAGAAATTTTAGCAAGCGTATCATAACTTGATTGATGTCAAAATCACAGAATAGGGGCTTTCATTCCCTTTCCTTTATTCATGTCCTAGAAAACTTTCATTCTATGGTGAGAAATAGCTAGCTATCCTTTGATTGCAAGTATTATGCCATGATCAATGTAGCTTGCAGAATTTATTTATGGTTTTTCTCAGCCGCATTGTTCTTGGTCTAGATGGAATTAGTTTTTTACTTCCAACAACATTGAACAAAACTTTTACGTGCATAGTAATTTGAGTGACTAGTTTTATTTTATCTAGTCGTTGCAACGTTAAAAGTTACGAACTTAACTTATCTCCAATGTCGGACTATCATCTATACTCTTCTCGAATTTTCATTACCTTGTCTTTGCTTTGACCTTCTCAATGCAGCAGATGGTTGGTTTGAGTGTAAGTTCGTTCTTGGGGAAATTTTAAACTAAATTCATGATTTTCTTCAATGCATCTGAACCAAATATTCCATGTGCACTAGTTTTGTCCAAGGAATCGGTTCAAATAGATCAGCATCAAACTGGATTCAACAGATGTCATATGGTCGCGATGATTCGGGAACCATACAAAATCATGGATATAGAAGATTACAAGATGCCCATCAACTTGTTGAAACAGATCCATCTTTCAAGGTGATATCTTATTTCGTATCATGCCGTTTGTAAATATTTATATATGCGTGAAAATCCGACTAAGGATCTAAATATGACTAGAAACTGGTGGTTTCATTATGCTCGGATAAAGGCGTCTGGGATGCTGTCGTAAACAACGAGCTTATGAGCAAGTTCCGAGATTTGCCCTCTAATCCAGGTTAGAAAGCCAAATCAAGCTTAAAAGACTACTTATAACAAATTCAAAGTATGAATGCACTTTCTAGTTTCATCTTCATATCATCTTAGCAACTAATGACTTCAAATAATCATAATATGGAGAGTGCGCGAATTGTGAAATTGACCATTTTATCATCTTATAAATACAAGATGTTGTCGGTCTTTTCTAGAATCATTACAATTGTCTTGAGCGAGCAAGTAGAACAAGCCTCTAATTATTAATTTACAGGTGGAAACAGAAGGTCCCATGACAACGAGGAAGCGAATTTGGGTGCTCAGTTATGGAGGTGGATCTTGAACATGACGATATCAAAAGTTATGGAGCTAATGGGGGATTTCTTTTCCCTTGTCAATGATGTGCTTAATTCTCGAGATAAAGAGAGAGCTACATTGGAGAGAAAAGACAACCTCGATGAAAAGATTCGGTCTTCGCTGCTCCTCACGGTGGTGATCCTCTTGATTGTAGTCGTCGCTCGAGTACAGGGAGCATGAATCTTGGACCCTGTTTGCCATCGGGTATGTAGTAAATGTACTTAGCTTAATTGCTAATTTATATTTTTCAATGACCACCTTTGAGACACTAATAAAGTACTACGCCCACTTTTTAAGCCTTGATTAAAATTTTAAAATATAAATAATTATTTTTTATTATTTGTATAATACAAAGAAATGGTCCCGCTTTCATGAAATACCGGGAATTGAGGATCAATGCCATTTCCTTTCCTTGAAATGTCCAAGGGTTTCCCCGAAAGAAATAATGCGCTAGGGGACTTCAGGGCAAGTCATCGAATCAAATGCAATGATCACCGTCTTTCGAAACATTGGCAAGTCTGTAAGACCTGATTCAATAGCAACTGGCATCCTTTCCTTTTTGCTATGTGCGTGGATATCTTGTCACTCAACCTANATATAAAAAAATAGATTCTAGAATTTCTAAGTCAAACGAGGAATGAAGTGGTTTGAGTTAGTATCACCTAGGAGGAAATCGAAGGAATGTCTCATGTCTATCAAATCGTAAAGAATTGTCGGGATACAGTCGCCATTAATTACAGAATTCAAGAAGCTAAAACAGAACAATCAACCTTTTGTCTTTGAAAAATTGGTATCAACTCCGGCACCAACCTCAATCTTTGATAACAGTTGATAGCCTTGTGTTTCACACCCTCAATTTGGGAACCAACGACTCTCTATCTGCAGCAGACCCTTGGCTGGCAAGCTTCTGAATCCGGGAAGCGAACTCTTCGGCCTAATCAGACCAATTAAGATCATAGTTCGATCAAAGATATAGCAACGTCTTGGCAAAGCATAACCTTCTAGTTTTTGTTGTTTCACTTTTCACTTGATTTATATTTGGTCCAGTAGAACCGTAGGAGACCTTTATTTTCTTACAATTTATCGATTTTTTCATCAAATGATAAGATTTATGTGCAAACAAGATTGTGAAATATGTAACAAAAGTAACAAACTGATAAGGGCAAGTTCAGCTTCTTGGCTTTACAAAATGAGCAGCAAATGAGCAACACACAAGTATTCTCCCCTATGTAGCACCAACAACGAGGCAAATAACATGAAATTAATTGTAAATAAAACTGACCCAAACTGATAGATTGACCTAGACCATAGCTTTTTGGTCTAGTTCTTGTCAATCTCGGTCATTTACGATCTTGGTTCTAGTCTTAAAATTTTATGACTACGATATACTAGTTCGGTCTTATTTTCTTCAATTGTTGGCTTAAACTGGACTATGTTCACATCTACTTAAAATTGACGGCTAATGATGTAAAATGTGATTTTGATAAAATGTGTTTTGAAATTTTCTTGTATTAAATTTTAATTTTTATAATCTTGTGACTATTTTAATTTATTTTTTTAGTTTGATATTACATGTTATTATATTAATTGTGATGTATTTTGTATAATTTAAGATACTTTGAATATTATTAGATTTTATTGATTTGAAATTATTTTATTTTATTTTAATTAGAACCCAAGATAGGACCAAAGAGGCATTTCACTTTCTTCAACTGCATTTCACTTTCTTCATTATTTCTCATTTGTTTGTCTTATATTGTCAAAGAGGCTGTTTTTATTCTAATATAGGGGAAACTTCGGCATTTTTTTAGCAGTAGATGAGAGAAAGAGTTTCCCACATTTTCACTCTGAAATCGCGATAATTAAGTGAAACTGAACTATTTACTTAATGCTGCGTGCTGTTTTATTATATCAGGATGATAGAAACTCACCAAAAGTCATTAGCATGCTTGTACTTCTTCCACCTCCTACATTTACAGAATTGACGACATATCAATCACAGAATTAACCAAAAATTTATCAAGAAGAAGAATAAGAAACACTTCAAGAAAAATGGGAAATAAAAATTAAGAGCAGGCCTGTAACCTGAATCATCAACTGACGAGTTCGATGAAGGCTCTCTGTGATGCTGTCAGCAGCAGAAGTCATTCCAGCCTTTGTTCTGAAAAGGGTGAAAATAGAATCACCTCATCTGGCTTCATTGCATTGACATTATGAGAAATTCGAGCTTACTGTAAGTTGCGGCGACGAATTGTAGACTCTTCTCCCCCACCGAGCAGGAGCTCCCTCTACAATGAAACGAATAATAAACAACTCTCAGTAAAATCACCTATTTTAGTATATCGATTATATATTTGAAAGCATATTTGGGGCAACAATGTATAAATTGAAAAGGATTTAAAGATGTCATTCCTAATAATATAAAAAGTATCGTGAAACGAATGATGAATACCTCTTTCTGAGCGGCTTTCCTCAAGTTATCCTTCGCTTGCAAATTCGCATTTCTCAGACTCAATCTTAATCTTTTAAAAGAGATAATGAAATTAAATTTCCAAAAAGAAAAATTCTGTCATTAATCTCTACTGCAAATGCATCATCATCGAATGAAATATCCATAACATTCAAAATCATCATAATCACGATTTATATACTTTTCAGTAATAACAAAGAAATCGAGGAGAGCAGCAGGAATTGGATTAGATGAATTCAGAATTTTCAAACAAATATACCATTATTTGAAGCATAAAGGGTGAAATCACTACTTTTGGGATAGGTTTTTCCAAGATTGAAGAAGTGATTGAGCAGCTTCAACTCAGAGACAGTGAAAAATTGAGGACCGAGAAGATCAAGCTTGAATTGCAACGAAGACATTACAGCCAAGCCATCTTGAGCATGATCATTCAATCTCGGAAGCGAATTATCCTCTTCAATAAACCGACCTACTTTCCCACACTCTTCGATCGCTTGAATTCGCTCTAGGGTCTGATCGTACGCTTCCTCCCACTCCTTCCTCGCTTTCTCCACCTCCTCTGCCACCTTGTCCATTTGAAAGATCTGAACCATCGCCAACAAAATTCGCTAAACCTAATTTTCCAAATTCTTTAAACCTAGAAAATGCTGGAAGAGTATCGGCAAGGCAATAGGAGTTTCGTAATCGTAGAGAATAACGGCAAATAGAAGAACTCTGATCGTCGACGGGGTGTTACTATTGTCAGAAAAACTATTTTCGGGATTTGCAAAAGAACCCAATAAAAGTATATAATTTTACTATTGTCCCTTTGAAATATAATATGTTTTGATTTGATCATGATTATTTTCCAATTTTAAAAATGTATATTTTTATTATAATTATATTCGATTTTGAGAGGTTACGAAGGTTAAAACTATTCTTTTAAATTTATGTCACGTTTTATTGAATATAATTTTTTATATCCAGATACTAGACCCAAACCATAAATCATACAAATTGATACTAGAATCTGATTAAAATTTACAGTTTCATTGCAGACTGCATTGTTAATTTAATTTTGCTCATTCATAGATTAAGCGTGAATTTATTATTGAATTTACAATTCAAAACATGTTATAGTTAGTAAGCAGTGAAATTTTACTTATACTCGAGATAACTGAGATTGTTTAACATACTGGTATGAGATTAACAATCCCAATCAATAGAATATATGATGGCTCGTTTATTCACATCCAGGTTACTCTACATTACATCACATGAAGACGGCAATCCGCACAATAGATCTGACAAATTTAATATTTATTCAAAATTTAATTGGGTTGATTAGTGGAAACAATGGGTTAAATTGATTTTCGGCAATTTTGATTTTATTTGAAGAAAAAAGAAAATTTGAAAACCATGGTGTATTTTGCAATCACTGGATCATATTGCAGAGTTTAGCTGTAGATTTCTCCGTAACCCTTCTCGCGTCAATGCCGTAATTCTCTAATTATCCTTCCATTTGTCTATTTCGCCGCGTATAAAATCTCTCCTTTCTTCGTTTTGCTCTCACCTGCCGAGGAATTGGGAGAGAAACTGTCTCATACTCTGAAGGGTTCGGAGTTGTGTTTTCTTGTTTCATCGCAACTCCTAATTCTTTTCCAATCCTTTCTTTCCGGTTTTTGTTTTCTTTTTCTTTTTTTTTTTCATTCTTCAACCTCTGTATCTTCGTATCATCCATTAATGCTCGGTTTAATGCTTCCCCATGTAACTTAGTCTTTCAAGGCGCGCGATTTATCCCAGAACTTTGAAAATTTCAGGTTTTGTAGCAAACTCAGATAATCTGGGATATCAAAATGTACGGGAAAGCTACTGATTTCTATCGTGCAATTGGTTTATGATTTCATTGTTTTATTGGGTCGGTGGCTTTGAATTCTTACGCGGACAAACTCTTTTTCGCACATCATCTGTACAATTTCATTGTTCTGTTGAGGGTGAGGGGTTTTTGAGGTAAAGAGTGCTAGTTTCGAGTCCCTCCTTATGCTCCATTGGTATTAGAAAACTAGAACTTTAGAATAGTGTGAGTTTGCATTTGATACACTAGAAAACGTTGATGAATATTGCGACAGTTGTAGAGAGATTAAGACATGATTCGTAGGCTGCGTCGGAAAGTTGCAAGAAAAGAAAAAGAAACATCGATTTTTCCAAATCTCCCTGAATTTAAAATCAAGCTTTCTGGATCAGAGAGCTTAGAGATTACGGATTGGACTACCCTTCCTGATGATACAGTAATTCAGCTCTTTTCTTTTCTTAATTATCGTGATCGGTCAAGCTTGTCAGCAACTTGTAGAACATGGAGGGCTCTTGGGGCATCTCCATGCTTGTGGACCTCATTGGATCTTCGAGCACACAAATGTGATGCTTCAATGGCAGCATCACTTGCATCTAGATGTGTCAATCTTCGAAAGCTTAGATTTCGTGGAGCAGAATCTGCCGATGCAATAATATATCTTCAGGCAAAGAATTTGCTTGAAATAAGCGGTGATTACTGTCGAAAAATCACTGATGCTACTCTTTCAGTGATTGTAGCTCGACATGAGGCACTTGAAAGCCTTCAGCTTGGGCCAGATTTCTGTGAAAGGATCACTAGTGATGCAATAAAAATGGTAGCTCTTTGCTGTCATAGGTTGAGAAAACTAAGGCTTTCTGGGATAAGGGATGTTAATGGCGAGGCTATAAACAGCCTAGCGAAGAATTGTCCAAATTTGACTGACATAGGGTTTATAGATTGTCTAAATGTCGATGGCATGGCATTGGGCAATGTAATTTCAGTTCAATTCCTGTCAGTTGCTGGGACTTCAAATATGAAATGGGGTGCAGTTTCACATCTATGGTATAAGCTTCCAAATTTGATTGGTCTGGATGTTTCGCGGACCGATATTGGCCCTATTGCTGTCTCTAGATTCTTGTCTTCATCTCAAAGCTTAAAGGTTTTGTGTGCATTGAATTGTATTGTTCTTGAAGAAGACTCGAATTTTGATGTAAAAAAGTATAAGGGTAAGCTGGTGCTTGCGCTTTTCACTGAAATCTTTAAGGGGATATCTTCTTTATTTGTCGATACTACAAAAGGTGGAAATAATGTGTTTTTGGGATGGAGAAGTTCGAAGTACACATGCCAAAATTTGGACGATATTATGACTTGGCTTGAGTGGATCTTATCCCATAGTCTGTTGAGGATTGCTGAGACCAATCAACATGGATTGGATGCTTTCTGGCTCAATCAAGGTGCACCATTGTTGCTTAGTCTAGTTCAAAGTTTACAGGAGGATGTTCAGGAAAGGGCAGCCACAGGTCTTGCAACTTTTGTTGTCACTGATGATGAAAATGCTAGCATAGATTGGGGAAGAGCAGAAGCTGTCATGAATGGCGGTGGAATAAGGCTCCTTTTGAACTTAGCCAAGTCTTGGAGAGAAGGACATCAGTCTGAAGCTGCAAAGGTAGTGTTCTTTACAATTTTCTATTCGGTATAGTTTGGTTTTATTTGATTTTGAATGCCTATATGTATAAAGAATCATCTACACTTCAAGAACTAGTGAAATAGTTTTATGTAGATCTTGTTGTTTTATCTTCTTTGTAAAATTGATGTTATTTTTTTGCTCTTTTATATGCAGGCTATAGCAAACTTGTCTGTAAATCCCCATGTTGCAAAAGCTGTAGCTGATGAAGGAGGAATTGATGTTCTTGCTAGCCTAGCTAGATCAATGAATAGATTGGTTGCAGAAGAGGCTGCAGGAGGGTTATGGAACCTTTCTGTTGGGGAGGAACACAAGGTCTGATTATGCTGCACTTAACTTTTTGTTTCAAGTAATGAAATGGCCGCATGGCATAAAATTTGAGCAGTTAAAGTTTAAAGAGTTTTCTATCAGGGAGCCATTGCTGAGGCTGGTGGAGTTAAAGCTTTAGTCGATCTTATATTCAAATGGTCTTCCGGTGGTGATGGGGTTTTGGTATGTTCTTGGTCATATGTTGATTTTTTATATATCTTTCCATTTTTTATTCTCAAACCTAAGCTTATAGATAAATTAACAAAAATCTAATGGAAGCATGTGATTGCATTACTCATACTTAAATGTTTATGTTTGCTCCAACTTGCTTAGGAACGAGCGGCTGGTGCTTTGGCAAATTTGGCAGCTGATGATAAGTGTAGTACAGAGGTAGCAGTGGCTGGTGGTGTGCATGCTTTGGTGATGCTTGCTCGCATCTGCAAGTTTGATGGAGTGCAAGAGCAGGTAACTGTTGTTTTTATAATAAAATATAGTCTCTTGATTGGTTCACATAGTTCTTTATGTGTTCTATGGTGAAACATAGTTAACCAATAATGTGCTAAATAGTTCCAATAACTTCATTTTGAACTCGGAGATGGGCTAGTTGAGTCCTCAGCTTAGTTGTAATCTTTGCAATTGGTCTCTGGATAACATTTTCTCAAGCTGATGCTTTTTTATGGTCAGCCTTGGATAGTGGACGTACCAAAATTGACTTATTTTCCTTCAAATTCTATTTCTAATCTGATCTAAGCGAGGTAGTTACATAGTTCATGATGCATAACTCATTTAGCTCATCCTCTTATCGCATTTCATTCAACATAATGATCTTTAAAATTGGATAATTTTACTGAATCTATAGTTGTATTTATTCTGTTAGGCTGCTCGTGCCTTGGCTAATTTGGCTGCTCATGGAGACAGCAATAGCAACAATGCTGCTGTTGGAAAGGAGGCAGGTGCTCTTGATGCGCTTGTTCAATTGACACACTCTCCCCATGAAGGTGTCAGGTAGTCCCCTTGTTTTTGTGTTCACCTCTGTCTTTAATATGATTTTCCTTTTGTATGTGTAATCCTTGGTTAGCAAGTACGACAATATATTAATTGTTCTTGTTCATTGTCATTTTATGATGCCTTTTTGTTCGTCTTCGTTCTAGGAAACTTATTTACCTTTTGATTTAATACTAAATAGAAACCAGGTGTATGTGTGGAAGTGTTATAGGAATGTGGTCTAGTTTGACTTGCCTTTATTTTCTAACAGGCAGGAAGCGGCTGGTGCATTGTGGAATCTTTCTTTTGATGATCGAAATAGAGAAGCAATTGCAGCGGCTGGTGGTGTTGAGGCCTTGGTGTGTTATGTTACTGATTTAAACTTAATTGATTAGTCATTTGTGATAAAGAAATTTCTAGATCAATGGACTTTAAGTTTAGATACATCTAATTAGGAATAAGAGGTATGAGAAACGGCTAGAACAATGGTCTTACCTTTTAAAAGTATTCTACAATGGATCGATTGTTTAAAAATGCAGCACTTGTAGGTAACCTAGTTGACCATAGATAATATAACTCTCATGAAAATTTTGGTGAATATAAATTTATGTCCTAAATTTTGATGCTAGTTGCAACGAATACTTCGAATTATAAAAATAGTTAGTCAACATCTTGACAAGAAGCATGATGTAATCCCATGTTTCATGGGTAAAAACCATGTTGCTTTGGTGCTTTTTAAATAGATATGTATTTTGTATAAAACCTCCTGCTGGCAAAAGAAGTTATGATTTCATTTGACTTTGTTAGGTTGCTCTAGCACAATCATGTTCAAATGCATCTCCTGGTCTTCAGGAGAGAGCTGCTGGTGCTCTTTGGGGGTTGTCTGTCTCAGAAGCCAACAGGTATAATTTTGAGTTTTCTGTTTATGGAAAAGAAATGTCTAGTACGAAGTTTACTTAATCTTTGATGATATTTTTGTTGCAATGTATCATATACTAGATCAATTGATTCCTCATGGATTTCAAGTTAAACTATTTAACGATACAAAAAGCTTCGTATGGTAGTTTTCCTGTCTATAAATTATTTGGAAGAAAGGAGTGCCTCTAAAATTCAAATTTGCACTTAGATTTTAGTGGAAGAAAGTTGTATACAAGTTATCAAATTCATAAGTTGTTTCGTCTAGACCCTTATGTTCACATTGTTGCTCTTTCTGTTAAGGGCGAGAGTGAAACTAACAACCACGTTCTGATCCAATTTGAGGTGTCTAGACCAATGTAGGTACAATTTTTTCATCGTTCAACTGGTCAATGAAAGTTCATGTTGACAGTGTGAGTGTCATCAATGATA
Organism: Begonia fuchsioides; assembly: GCA_003255005.1. Lineage (NCBI taxonomy): Eukaryota > Viridiplantae > Streptophyta > Magnoliopsida > Cucurbitales > Begoniaceae > Begonia > Begonia fuchsioides. The sequence goes on from QAOC01006208.1 coordinate 279,685, forward strand.
TTTGTTAGGTTGTTTGCTCCATTATAGTGAGATTATATTTGAACATGAATCTCTAAGGACTGATATATCTTATGCTGTTAGACTTATAGCTCTAAGTACTTTAGGATTACTTTGTAGATATTTTTATACTTTATAGAACTAATTTTATTTTTTCGTTTTAGTATTGCTATTGGACGAGAAGGGGGCGTTCCACCTTTGATTGCATTGGCCCGTTCAGAAGCTGAAGTAAGAATTTATTTCCTTATTGACACGAAAGAGAATTTCCATTGACCAAAGATTCCTCATTTTTTCTTTTTACGTTTTTTTTTATTTTGGTGATCACTTCATGTCAGTTTTTGCATAGTTGCTTTTCCATTGATTTATGAGTCATAACAGGCTTAGCTTGAATGGTTTGTCAAATTTATCTGGTTCTGCTGCCTCATTTGGGAAGCTGTATCTTCTTTTGCTGTGATTGATCCTTTGGATCATAGAATTCTATGTGAAATAACTGCTAGGAACGCCACAGGGGCGTTAATGGTCTTACTTATCATGACGAACTTTATCAACTTGCAATTTTGGTTGCTTATTTTGCCTTTTTAAAGAAGAAAATATCATCAAGAATCAAATTTTTTATTTGTTATCTTTTCTTTCCTCTCATTTTGGCGAGATTATATTGGAGATTAATTCAGGAAGTAAATTTGTTCAGAAATGTGTTGCAACTTCAATTTCTGCTGGCAGTTTATCGATGTCTGTGTGTTGTGCTTGTATATATTTCTATTTATTTTCAGCATGATTCCACGGAGATTTCATGAACATTTAATCATCCCTGGGGATACTGGATTCTTACATCTTATTTCGTATAAATAAACTTTGCTATAGTTCATGTTTGTTTTTTTTTCTTATAGGACGTTCACGAAACTGCAGCTGGAGCACTTTGGAATCTTGCATTTAACCCCAGTAACGCAGTACGAATAGTGGAAGAAGGTGGAGTACCTGCCCTTGTTCATCTTTGCTCTTCATCAGGGTCTAAAATGGCTCGTTTTATGGCTGCTTTGGCGTTGACCTACATGTTTGATGGAAGGTATTTACCAACTCTCTTTAAACGTCGATTCTTTTGGCATCTGTTCGAGAATCAAAATTGACTTAAAAAGTGTGTTTTGCATAATTTGTATTTAAAAATGTAATTACCAACTCTCTTTTTGAGCGTGATTGTTTTCGCATTAAGAGATGCTGTTCGAGAATGAAAATTGACTTGAAAAATGTGTTTTGTATAATTTGGCCGCCCAAAAAAAAAGTTCTATTTTTTCATACAACTAAGGTAACAATAATATAACATCCATTTGGCTAGAAGTTTCTTTCACATATGGCTACAATTTTATTCTGTCGTGGCTGCTCGGGCCTTAGAGTTCTTTTTCATTGTATCTGAAGAAAATGGAGTAAAGAAATATGATGTTATACTTGTGCAGAATGGATGAATATGCGATGATCGGGACGTCCGAAGGGATTTCTAAAAGTGTGAGCTTGGATGGGGCTAAAAGAATGGCTTTAAAGCACATTGAAGCCTTCATTCTTTCCTTTTCTGATCCTCAAGCTTTTTCTTCTGCTTCTGCCTCTTCAGCCCCTGCAGCTTTAGCACAAGTAACTGAGGCAGCTCGCATCCAAGAGGCAGGCCATTTGAGATGCAGGTTCTTTTTTCTCCTTCGTTTTTGCTAAAAGTTGTCCATATCTTATCCAATTTTGCAAGTGTCAGATTTGAGTCTGTGCGAATATTTGATTTGAAAAACTAATTTTTTCACTTTTCGCAAATCTTATCTAACTTTGGAAGTGATGATTTGAATCTTTGCTAATATCTAATTTTGAAAAGCTTAGATTTTCACTTTTCGCAAATCTTATCGAATTTGGAAGTGTCTATTTGAATTTGTGTAAATATTCAATTTTGAAAAACTGAGAATTCCACTTCAATCTTTGTAATCTATCTATGCAAATATTTCTACTTTCTCAAGATTAACCTTTTGTGATTCCAAATTTTATTCTAATTCCTCAGTGGAGCTGAAATTGGAAGATTTGTGACGATGCTGCGAAGCTCGTCATCTACGCTCAAGGCATGTGCAGCATTTGCTCTTTTCCAGGTAACTATAGTAGGGACTAGGGAGAGAAGAAAACAATCAAACTTGTGTCCATAATACCATAGAGATTATCGTTAGAGTAAGTCTAGACTTATCCTCTTTCATATTTCTTGACGTGTGACTGCGAGATTGAATTAATTTAAATATATTTAATGAATAAAAATACATATAATTATTTATTATTATAATGGATCTAATCACACGACGACAAATGCGAGTTAGCTTAGACTTACTTTTATCGGAATGCTAAGTTTATTTTCTATTTTGTATTCTTAAACACAAAACAATTACACAATTCTTTGATGGAAATGATATCTTTCATAAATTATTATAATTCATGGTAATTATTACTCATATCGACAATGTTATTTGTCTCTATTTCTCACGATTCGTCGTATCAGTTCACTATCCCAGGTGGGCGCCATGCTTTTCATCATGCAAACCTCATGCAAAATGCAGGAGCGGCACGAGTATTACGGGCAGCAGCAGCGGCAGCCACGGCTCCGATCGAAGCAAAAGTATTTGCAAGAATCGTTCTTCGAAACCTGGAACACCATCAAACAGATGCTTCTCTCTAAAGGTCTGAATCAGTTCTTATTTCACTACTCATATTCTTTGGTTTAATGCAAATTCAAATCCATGGAGGCTGTCTTAGTTGGTAGTTTAACACCCCATAAATCCCCCATTCTGCAGCATCATCGTCCTCTCTTTGACCATTCTGTAAATAAGAAGAGCAAAAATTAGTGATATTGGTATGTTGGAAGTGGATTTTTGTATCGATTTTGAGTGTTTGGTTCATATGATGCGGTTGTGTTGAAGCTTTTTCTAACTCTTTGCTTGATTTAGTTGAGAAAATTAGTGTTTTTTTTTATTAATATAAATAATATTTAAAATAGCAATAGATTTATTGCCCTTAATAAATAAGATTTTAAACATCATTAAATGTTTATTATTTATAATTTGTGGAGAGCGTGTCGAATTTGACCGATCTAGCTTCTTTGAACGGATAAATGATCTTTCAACTGTTGACTTTTGTAAATTAGATATAAAATAATTTTATAATAAATATTGAAATATAATCAAGATTTAACGAATAAATCTTGAGTTAATTTATACATAAACAAAACGACCTTTTGTCATTTTTCAACTGTCCCAAGAGAGAAAAAGTGGTTGAAGATGCAGTGTGAAAAGGCAGCACGCGCCACACAGTAGCCTTGAATTGAATTTCTCAATATCCGACCGCCATTTTTATATTCTCACACCTTCCTCAGTCAAACTGCTTTCCCTCGGCAGGTTAAGTGATTTTCATATTCGTAATCTAAAGTCAAATACTTGTTAAATCATTAAACTGTTTCCTCCTTTTGTTTTTCGTTAATTTTAATGATTTTCTTACGCGAAAATATGATTTTTTCGTGATATTATTTCCTTGTGAAATCGAGAGCTACGCGGTGAGATCCATGGATATATATATATATTCAGTTCAGTCGCCAAAAGCTTGACGAAGAAAGTAAGAAACCTTTCCGACTCTTACGATGCAGAAAACTGTAATGTTTGATTCCCGTGGCGATGGCGATGATGCTTTGTTGGAATCCATGGCCGAGTACCTTCTCGGCTCCTGTTCTTCTTCTTCTTCTTCTTCTTCGCCATTGTTATCTCATTCTCTCTGCTCGAGCTTTGTGTGGGAGTCGTCTCTCTGTTCCTCTCATAGCTTTCCGCCAACTTCGTCGGAAATCGGAGCTTCTGACTTTGAGAGTAATGGGGAAGTGACAGTAATGGCTTCTGACTTTGAGAGAGCTGGGAAGAGGACGGCGGCGCGGGAATCGAGTGCGAGGGGTTTCATGGGAGTGAGAAGGAGGCCGTGGGGAAAGTACGCGGCGGAGATACGAGATCCGGCCAAGAACGGAGCGAGGGTGTGGCTGGGGACTTACGAGAAGGCGGAGGACGCGGCGGTGGCTTACGATAGAGCCGCGTTTAAGCTCCGAGGATCGAAAGCTAAGCTGAACTTTCCTCATCTCCACGGCGCACACGGCGTCCAGTTGGCCAGGGTTGGTCCCAAGCGCGCCTCTCCGGCGTCGAAAACACATCACAAACTCGACGGGGTCGCTGAATAAGGATCCAATATACGATGACGTGGCAACTATTCATTGGGCATGCAGAGATACGGTGGGTCGAGATGGCACTTGATTGAACCCTTTTTGTAACACGTGACCATTACTCTTCTTTATCGGGCATTGGTCTTTCTCGTAAGAACAATAATGTAAAAAAATGGTTTCATAGTTTTAACAAAATCTACGTTTTTGCTAAGAGTTTATCGAATTTAGGTTATGATATCATCGTTAGAGCGACTCAAAATATGTACGAGATCCGAGTGACAATTATCGTTAATTAGTGTTTTTTTGCCATTTATCATGAAATTATATATCGTGCAACTGGTGGCATTATGACGTACGTTAATTTGCCATTTATCACTCATATCTATAACATAACTATGTATTATCTTCTTGATACACATTCTTATTATACATGTTGATGTGTTGAATATTTATTATTTTAATTAAAGATAAATTATTCTTTATATTAATTAATTAATTTGCGAATATATAGTATATAAACGTAGAGGTCTCAACCCTAGACACTTTAAGTTATTTTTAAAATTAGTTGTAACATAAAGTTTTAGCCTCTCAATAAAATACCCTACCTTTAAATGTGAAATTTAAATACATGGATGTTAGGCGGTCTAAGTGAATAGACGGACCGGGGTTTATTGTAGAACCTATAAATAGTTCGGGCAAATTAGGAATAATTAAAAGATAAAAACTCGCATCCCCGTCGTTTCTGCAATTCCCTCCAAATATTAGCCCAAAACCCTGATTCCTAGCTCCGAAGAGGTTGAACTGTTGTGTAGAAAGAATATGGATAAAGCAGTGGTTGATTCGACTAGCAACGTAGCAGCAGTCCAGGCTACGAACGACGATGCTTCTGCTAGTAAACTGTTGCGTATCTCATAATCTCTGCACATTATCATGTTCTCTTCGTTAATTTCATTATCTATACTTGATACTTTCATCGCTTGTGTGAATTTTGATCTTCAAAGTACGTATTTATTTGCCCTTCTATGTATCTTGCGGATCACAGCGTATATTCAATTCTACTGCCCAAAATTTCTCTGGTTTTTGGCATAGAAGACTGGAATTGCGGTTTTGCTTTTCTGGATCTCTAGATATGAAATGCCATTACTCTATGACCCATAGTTCATTTTAGTCGCAATCTATTGGTGAACGGAGTAATATTTTGAGTTTAGGTTGTGTATAAAAGAATGCATACGTGAAGAGGCTTTAGGAAACTATTTAATGTCCTGACTACATATTCTTCATTCATAACATAATTCAAAAATTGCTCAAAAATAATATTGTGTTGATGGTTGCTTGTGTATATGTATCGATCTCAATGGATATTTATTGTGATATCTATTGTTGTAAGTGCAACAATATGATGAAAAAACTAGTTAAATTTCTACGACGCTTGGGTTGTTGATATATGACTGTTGATTTTGACGGTAACTTCTGTTAACTCTTGAAATTTTCATAAATATTTTTCGGCATTGAAAAACTGCACTGACTGTAAACTGTATTCTTTAAGGTCATGCATTAAAAAAGGGTACATGAAAGATGATTTCATCCATTTATTTGTCCGAAGACCTGTTAGGAGGTCTCCTATTATTAACCTTGGTATGACCAATTGGAAGTTTTTAAAATTAATTTTTACTATCAGTTCAGTGGTTTTGCTGCTGTAATCTTTATGTTGTCTATATCAAGGTTACTTTGCTCGTTGGGCTGCATTTCGGAAGCTACTCTTTCAATTTCTTGACATGGATACAAAGACAGAGGAACAAAGAGAACCAAAGAAACAAATATTATCTCTTGGAGCTGGTTTTGATACAACATATTTTCAGTTGGAGGTTCGCTGACTATTTAATGAGTTATTGGTGTTCTCAAGACTAGCTGATATAAACTCCACTATTTGACAAGGAGTAGTAGATATAGTTACTATTCGCACCCATAAATATTATATTCATTGTGGTTATATTTTTGGGGATTTTACTTTCGATTCTCCCTTTTGGTTTGTGAAATTTTTCCTCTTCTTTTTGGTATTATATCATCTCCTTGCCCTTAAATTATGGCAGAAGGAGGGGAGAGCACCACATTTATACGTCGAGCTGGATTTTAAGGAGGTATAACTTTGGAATCTTACGTATCATATCTTAAACTCTTGTAGCAACACAGTCTTGCAGTCTATTATGTTTTTAGGTTCAATATAAGCAGTTTACAGAGTTTGGTAAATTCTTAATGTTGATGGGAAAAGTAGTTATTCAAGTTTCCATCTTTTCCATTTGAATGAACTATTTTAAGCATCTTTTTGATAAAAAAAATGCAGTTTTATTTTTATGGCGTGCAGAATGTAAGTTGTATAACTTATATTTTTCAGGTAACTAGTAAAAAAGCAGCTATAATCGAGGCATCCAGTGAATTAAGAGACATAGTTGGTGCTACAGCTTCAATATCACGAGGTAGGCCCTTTGTTCTACATCCAGAAGAGAAGTATATATCTTGGTTTTACTTTTCCCTTTTTTCAAGTAAATTGGAAGTTTAAAGGTTTTGGGCGCAGTACCCTTTAGGACTAAAACCAAAAAAGCTATTGGTAAACATTACATGAATTCTAGATAATAATCCCATTGCATTTATTGACCTTTACTTCCACTATCTATTTTTTGTGCTATTCAACTACTATTATATTTCTACATTCTCATGTATTCAAAAAACGTTTTACTTAATGTAGTGATTTGTTTGCTTTGGTACTTTGATGTTGTGCGGCCCAATATTAGTTTCTTCAAAGACTAATATGGTATGTTAGAATGACATAAAAAATAAAATCTTATTTGAGAGTACATATCTGCCAATGTTGAAGAGTTTCATCAATTTATTGATAGCTAGTGGATCATTATATCACATTTGGAATGGGAACAGCATGTTGCATCGTGTTTTTATAGCATTTCTTAAACTAACCATTGATCAACTAAAGCTCGTGGAAGAAAAAATATTGTTGATTTTCTGGTTGCGTTTGCCATGCATCCTAGGAAGTATCTATTAACTAATATGCTAGTTCAGAAAATTGTACCAGTGAAAGCTGTAGTTTTTTCTATTTCAATATGTACTAAGAACCAAACCCAATATCATAGTCTTATCATTAATTTTTTTTTTTTATGTGCATTTGATTTGAGTGATAACCTGATTTTTTTCTGAGGTATGCTCTCTAATTGTCCGCCATTCTATAAGAATGAGCATGTTTGCCTTGCATATAATCAATTCTTACTTAGCTTTCATGACATTTTACCTTACAGATAAAGGAGAAGTTTTTGGCGATCATTACAAGTTGATTCCAGCTGATTTGCGTGATATTAGTGCATTAGATGATGTCATATCTTTGGCTGGTATAGATCCCAGGTATCCTCAAGCTCTCTGGACTAAAATTTTGATTTTCTTTTTAGAATAATGTATCTCAATTTATTTTTATTTTCTCACATGGTTTGTAATTGTTACATTCAAACAATCCTCAAACTATTTTATGTTGTTTTTTTTCCCTTCTGTTGAAATAGTCTACTTCTTTGCCATTTCATTGTTAAGGTTTGTAAGTTTCCTATTTATTATGTTGTAGAGTCATTTCTTTCTTATATTAATTTTCTCACATTATGATGAGATTTTCAGTAAAATAGCATCGATATTAGTTTGTCTGAATTTTAATTTTTTTCCCAAAATCGTGTTGCTTCTGCCAAGCTCCATTCAGTGATATAGAGAATTGTTTCTACTTTATATTACTCTATGACTTAACGGAAGGTTGATTGGTTTTGTTTCACTTTGATGTTGTTATCAGCTTGCCAACATTTATAATTGCAGAATGCGTCTTGATATACCTGGATCCAGATTCAAGCCAAGCTGTTGTTGGTTGGGCTTCAAAAAAGTTTTCAACTGCAATATTTTTCTTATATGAGCAGGTTCTAAGCCTACGTTTTGGATGTATTTTATTCTTCTCTGCATTGTTCTTTTATTTATCAGTCTATTTGCTTGAACACAAAAGACAGTATTGGTTTGTAATCATGATTTCTTAACAGATTCATCCAGATGATGCATTTGGGCAACAGATGATTAGAAACTTAGAGGTACATTTTTAAAGCCCCTTATGTATTCTTTATGTATTTTAAATAATTTGGTGACTGAATGCTTCGTGTGAAAAGTCTTCTTGTCAACAGTCTTAAGTATTTGACATGTATTTGTTATGAAAATATTTAAATATCTCAAGTGCATGATATTATAACAGATAATGAGCTAAGTAACTCTATTAAAATCAAGGATGATGCACGCAAATAACAATTTAACATAAACTTCTCAATAAACTAATTAAGAATCTACATAAAAATAATAAATAATCGGTTGAATTTTATTATTAATTGAATGAAACAAAGCTAAATATTAATTGAAATTGTAATAACATGAAATAACATATTTGAATTCTAGTTCCGTTAGAGATCTGATTGATATGCAATTTCACGTAGCTTTTGATTCATGAACTAGAATTGGAGCATTGTTATAACATGATAAGTAGCTAACTCAAAATTTTAATGTATTTTGTAATAATCTTAGTCTTTTATTTAGTCTTGTCATGTATTTATACAAAAATTTAATAAAAGATAAATCTGTGTTTATTATTCCAAAAGATTTATGTGATAACGATAAATCCCCTTTACGGTTTACCTATGCTAAAAACTAAGAGGTTGTTAGAGAGTCGGTTAAAGGGTGGTTTTGCATTGTAAGGAGATATCACTCCTAAAGGGGAGGAAGGAGAGGGTAGTTTTTGGAGGATAGAAAAGACTAAGAGGAGGGCTCTAGAAGTCCCTCAATGTACAGTGAAAGGAATTTCTGAATAAAACTGGAAATTTTTTCTTTCTGTTGCTAATCAGATACAAGATTATTTTCTTCTGTAACTTGGCAAAGTAGTTGTGTTTTAAATTAAGGGGAAGTTATTTTAGATATTATTTTGTTAGTTTATTAGTCAGTTATTTTGTGAAATTGGTCCGTTGGGAAGTTCCTTTGTGGAAGTTAGATTGTAGGAGGTTGAATATTAGTAAAGGGAAAGGGAGGTGAAACTGAAGGGGATGTTGTGAAGGTTAATATGTTTTTATTCATGATAGTTTTCTTGGAGTAGATGTATTCTAAATCTAAAATTGTGGAATTTCATATTTGTGGTTAGGTTGTTATTGCGAATGCTGTTTAACAAGAAAAGTTCGTTCACCACTCATTACATTCAACTACTACCCTTAAAGATACATTGATGCCGGTGGTTAGATTATAGTGATTTGTGGGTTTACCATGTTGTCTTTCCAATTTTACATTTTGTACACTCCTTGCTTTTTACTGCTCATTGAGCTGTATTAGGATAAAAGTCATCCTTATATCCATAGGTTTTCTCTTACTTCTATTTTGCAGAGTCGGGGTGTCCGCTATTAGGCATTCATGCAACACCGACATTACTTGCAAAGGAACAACTTTTCCTTGATCGAGGATGGCAGGTAAGCTTTCGTAATGTACAGTTTTGTTACAAGAATAATGATGTCTAGGATATGGGCCTTCGAAAGAAACTATTAAAGTGATTTTGAGTTTTGATTAAGGTAATCTCGAGCTTTTGTTTTATTTCTGCTTTAGTGCTTTCTCTTTTCCTCATTACTTTATGTTGTAATTACTTTGTTGTTGGATTAGTAGAAGGCTGCTGCTTGGGACATGCTAAAAGTGTACTGTGACTTTGTTGAACCTCAGGAAAGAAGAAGGTATGTGTTTAGTACTCTTTTGTTCTTAGAAGGTAATTGTTCTTCCATTTATTTGTCAATAGTAGACGCCTCATATAGCATTCATAACTGTTACCCTTATGCTCTAGTTTTGTGGGCATTAACTACTGTCTCATAGGGATAAGTTACTAAAATTTCAAAGGCTGTGGACGCTACAATAAGTTTGATATCATTAATTAGCTACACCATGATCTGAGCTGTTGATAATTTTTGCAAAAATAATCTCTCTTTGTTTTTACGATTATAAACTAATTGAATGCCTTTCATCCTGTCGTCATTCCTCAAACTTCTTGTGTGACATTTACTTCCTTTGTCAGGATTGAAAGGCTTGAATTATTTGATGAATTTGAGGAGTGGCATATGATGCAGGCAAGTCTTGAAATCTTTCCTTGTTTGAGACAACGAAGGAAACTTTTTTATTCCAATATTTCTTAGCCCCGCCATTGATTTATTATAACCTGCCATCGAGAAAGTGGTCTGGCCTGTTCTGAATTTTGAACCTTGGGCCTTGGCTCAACTTTGACAATGGTTCTCAGTTCTCTGTCTCTCTCCTCTCACCTAAATTTCACCAAAGATATCTTTTATATTTATTTGCGTTAATTTTCAGGAGCATTACTGTGTCGCATACTCAATCAATGATGCAATGGTATGTTCATCTGTAATATTCCTAGACCCAATATTCTTCATCTAACTTTAATGTTGCCGATTTTTACTTTTTATTCTTATCTAATATTGAATTATGTATTGATTTGAAAAAAAAAGTTAGATGCAGAGGGGGTTTGGTTAGTATCATTTAATTTGTTTAAAGCATAGAACTATGTGTTTTTATTGACGAGAAAGGTGCCATTGCAAAGCTTATACCCCCCTTAACCTTTCTCTGCTGCACTCTTTGGTCTATTAAAGTTCAAAATTGATTTGTCTTTCATACTTCTTTTTAAATTTGTGATTCATATGCCAAGAGACCATTTTGTATCAAATGGCTAAAGTCATCAAACTCATTTGATCTCTGTTCTTTTAATGGTTACAATTGGATCGTAACATTTTGAAAATTAAGGATACCCCTTTCTATTGATATTGTTTGGAATGGTGACTGGCGGGTGTTTGTTTTACTCTGTAAATGTTCTAATGTACATATTTAGCTACATTTTGGTGGAGACAGAACAAGAGACGCTCAAAATGAATTTGACAATTAAATTGTTGTTCTTGTCAGCAATAAAAATGTAATATTTTTTGTTTTATCATTCAGGGACTGTTTCAAAGTTTTGGATTCCATAATGATCGAAAGCACGTGCTCAAACACCCTCCTCGAGCTTCACCTTGAATGCTCTATACTGCTGCCTCGTTGACTACTCTTGCCAATTTTGGCTGAACAATGGTCTCAGTGAAGCACGTGTTCCTGACTGGTGCCTACTAGTCCGGTAAAAAGAAAAAATATAAAGACTTCATAGCCTTTAAATTGATGATTGCTTGTGTGGGCTTCTCTCTATTTATTTACCTGGTTGACTCTTGAAGTGTAAGATCCTTTTCTCTTCGTGCCCTGCTAGCTGTTTGGCAAAGCAACGTGGTGGATCCCACATTCCACAAGACAATTGTGTTGTGGGATCTGGACCTTGTGGCGCAAATAATTCGCCTCTTCTACTTTCTTTTTCCCTTGTCTTCTTGCTTTCCTTTGTCTTCATTTTTTTGTTTATTACCAATGTAATTTTATTAACTACAAGCACATGCATTTTCTACCATTACCCTTGTATGAATAAGATAATTCTTCGAGTTCCACTTAGTTAGGTTGATTAATGAATTTTCAATGTATGCACTTACTGAACCCTACCAACCGCAATAAATAAAATTGTTAGATTTAATTTTCAATGTACTGAAAAGCTTTTAATTGATACGATATTTTTTATCGATCTTATTTTTTGATACATTTTATTGTGATTGAAATATATATTAGGGTGCTCACTGCTTGGTAGTTTCTCGGTTTGTAAATCCTATAATCTCTTCCTGGATTATTGCAAATTGCCTCCCAGTTTTTTTCTAGGTGCTGCTTGGATTTCTCAGACCCGAGAACAGGCAGAACAATAATTTGTATGGAGCAGCTTTTTGGCTGAATGGTCAGTCGTTAGTACTTAATGTTATTGTTGGACTGTAGATTTCGGGTTCTGCACCATCACTGTTGCAATAATCAATATGAGCTAAATTGGTATTATTATTACTGTACGTGGTCGTTATCTAACGAATTTTGGACGCAGCTTGAGAGGGAAAAAGGTAATATTTTTTAGTTCTGTACCCTCACTCTAACAGATGTGTTATTTTAATGTTTTTTTTAAGTTACAATCCTAGTTCTTCTTCTGCGTATTTTAGAACTGAATTTTGATCGATAGGAGCATAGTAAGCAAGTCACTGGTATATTTCTTTCCCATGCTTTCAAAATAATTTTTTTAATTTTATTTTATTATTGACAAACTCCTTAGATTTAACGTGTAGTTCTGAATAAAAAAAGCTTCTGGTATTATCGTAAATTAATATTACATTTCTCCCTTCGTTATTATCTTGTGTTTTTTAGGAGAATCCGATACTCTCGAACTAATGGGTGGGGAATTTTTGGGTGGCTTAAAATATTCTGATGATGTGTTTCTTTTTATTGATCTTACAAAATTGCTTTCTTTTGGGGTGTGGGGCTGCTGCGGTGGATAAAGGGTGAGATAGTGGACCCATAATTTGTCAAGCACCTTTGACAGCAAACCGATTAATTAGGGTCACTCTTTTCCCCCCACAGACTTCTAGTTGATTAACTTTTTTGATGCGATTTTTAGGGTTCATCATGCATTTTAATATGAAAGGGAGAGGTTAAAGTCGATGCACACTTAATTTTTCAAGCTTTGATCTGTCCCTTTGAGTCACTCTTTATACTTTAACCTTTACTTTTTTGCTCTTAAAGTTTCCACTAATTGGGGGATTTTGAATATGCACCACTCTTTTCTTATTATCCTTCTTTGTTTCACATTATGATTTAATCTCGATCTTATATTTTTCTTATGTTAGTTTTAAGTTTATCTTTTTATTTTATATAGTTTATTTTCTTATTTTACAGATTAAGTAATTAATTTTGGGAAAATTTGAGTGAGTCATGTTGTCTTGTCAACAATTATTATGTGAAAGATTGTGTCGGCTTAATTTAGTAAAGGTGTAGAGTTAGACTTGCTGAAAGCTGGTTTAATAATCTTTCATCGTTTGTTGTGGAGAAAAATAAAGTGTTTTTCTAACATCTTTTCCACCTTTTATTGATCTTTTGTTTTCAATTTTACACGAAATTGGTGTCATAAAAGCATAACGTGGCATTAACTACGAGATGTCGTGTCATTCTCTCTTGCCCATTAACTCAAAACAATTGTGGGCGTCAATTGAGTAACTTTTAAATCAATTGTACTGTCACGGTTTGATGTAATTGTGCCATACATTCTAGTCGAGTTAAATTCATAAAAATCAAGAATTCTTGACAAAATGTGAATTAAGTTCATGACTATTATTAAAATTATCGAAAGACATTGACGGATTTTTAATTAAAATTATAATTAATTCAAGTACAACTTTTGAAATAATAGAACGAGGGCAACAATAGACGCGATACAGATCCAACGGCCTAAGTGGATTGAGATTATGAAGTTTAAAAAGGTAATAAATGTTACCAACCAGTAAAAATATTACACGTCACTGTTTGGGAGCAGATGATCCAACTAAATATTTGATGAGATCAAATTTAAGAAAATGTGGGCAACGCCGAGAAGGAGGATGGGCTTTCTCACTTTTGCTCCCACTCCATTTCCCTCTCTGTAGCCTCGCCTAGCGTTGGACTGCCGGCGCCGTCGCACTCGCCGGTTTCACCTGACCGTTGGAATCTTCTTCTTTTGGTATGGGCTGCGTTGCTTCGAAACTCGATAACGAGGACACGGTGCGGCGGTGTAAGGATCGGCGCCGCCTCATGAAAGAGGCGGTGTTTGCTCGCCACCATTTGGCCGCTGCTCATGCTGATTACTGTAGGTACCTCCGCCTCACTGGCTCCGCTCTCTGTGCTTTTGCTGCTGGCGAGCCGCTTTCTGTTTCCGACCAGACGCCGACGGTTTTTCTCCATAGTGCGCGAATCTCTCCGCAATCGCGGCCGAAGCCTCCGCCGTCGACGGCTTACAGTTCAATTTCGAATCGTCAAGGTGTTCCGTCTCCGCCTCCTTCGCTCCATCCACCTCCTCCGCCTCCGTTTTCTCCTTCTCCGACCATAGCGAGCTCCAAGCTTCCGCATATTCTCTCTGCTTCGAGTATTTCTTCATCTGGTCCTCAACGCTTGTACCGACGCCGTAAGAAGCCGTCGAAGCTTCCTCATATTCTTTCTGAATCAAGTCCTTCTTCTTCACCTAGGAGCCAGAAATCTAATTTCTCTGCTGCTCTTCCTACCGCGTACGCTAATTCAACATACTCTAGTACTCCTTCACAAACGTCCTCAGTGTGGAACTGGGAGAAATTCTACCCTCCTTCTCCACCTAACTCTGAATTCTTTCAAACTAGAGCTCAAACTCAAACTAAGGCTCAGATTCATGACAAGAGGGAGGAATATTCCGATTACGAGGATGACCCCGATGTATCGGAAGGGAAGTTTTTTCATCAGAAAAGTCGAAGCAAAGACCAAAACAGCCAACAATACCAACAACAAAAGCACCACCTCGATGATTCCGAAACAGATCGAGAGGAGGTTCAATGTAGCGAATGGGGCGACCGTTACAGTTCCACCGCTTCGTCTGATGCGGATGAAGACGGTACTGAAACTGAACGAGATTTGAGATCCGAAATGGAATCGCGGTCCAATTTAGGATCCTCGAGTAGGAAGGAGCATGTGGCTCCGCCCCCGTCTGCTAATTACTCCGAGAAGTTTGACGACGGTGTATCCTCGATGAGTTATCAAGAAGGAGAGATTTCGGACATGAGAATGGTTGTTAGGCACAAGGATTTGAAGGAGATTGTGGAAGCCATTAAGGACAATTTTGATAAGGCCGCAGAGGCCGGAGACGGAGTCGCCGAGATCTTAGAAGTTGGGAGGGCTCAGCTGGATCGCAGTTTCCGACAGCTAAAAAGTGAGTTGGTTCTGTCTCTAAAATATGTTTGGTTGATAAATTATACTATGCATTTATGGATTGTGAAAACCATTGACTTCTGATCGAATTTAAGCAATTTAGTTATGTTCGGAAAGTTATTTGATTTCTTTTTGCCTCAATTTCTAGTCGTCTCTTCCCCAACTCTATTAAATCAAGGAAATATCTTCTGTTACGTGTAATTGAATCCAATTTTCCCGACAAAACTTATGTGTTTGTTCTTAATTACATATCATTTCTAGTTTCTATTGTGTCTTAATCTTTCTTGTCTGCATTCTTTTAGAGACTGTGTACCACTCCAGTAGTGTATTGAGCAACTTGAGCTCGAGCTGGACCTCAAAACCACCTTTGGCTGTAAAGTACCGGCTCGACATGAGTTCACTTGACGGTCCCGGGGCTCCAAAAAGCCTCTGCTCTACCTTGGAGCGGCTTTTGGCTTGGGAGAAAAAGCTCTATGAGGAAGTGAAGGTATTCAAAAAAGGAAAGAAAGTAATCTTTATGATTTAATTGGAATTTTTATGGCATAGTTTTTGTTCTATAACCACTGTCTTTTGCTGCATAAGAATTCCGAAAGATTTGTCTGCAATACCTGATAAGCAATGACGCTGCTATGCATCTTTTGGTCTTTGATTATCTGTTGTTGCAACGAATGATATCTTGCTTGATTTGTCGTTGAGTTTCCATTTGATTTGATCTTTCTGTACCTTAAAGAAAATGGGCTTAACTTCTACTATTATGAAACACCTGTACTATTTGGATCTACTTTTTTTCTTTTGGTTTGTTTTTCATATTTTCGAGGACGATTCACTTCTTTTAATATTTGAATGTTTTCTTCTGTTGAGGACTTTTTTTTCCAACAGTCTTTTAATTCTGGGAATTCTATCTTCTTGAAATTCTTATCGGTTCTTTGCTCTTTCATTTTTATTTTATTTATTTGCTTGATTCATTTAGGAAAATGGTTTTGTGATCAAAGAGAGACCTTTTCTAAAAATTATGTAGGAAAAAATGTAATTAAGAGCTGTAGCATTTATTAAGAATGCTCTTTTCCTTTGGTGCTCTTTGTATGCATTACCACTGAAGGTCAAAAGATACTGAATTACATCAATTATGAATGCAAACATTATGGTTTCCTGTAAAAGTGCTGAAGCAGGTTATGCATTGCTCGTGAATTTCAGGCTAGAGAAAGCGGTAAGATTGAACATGAAAAGAAATTATCTGCACTACAAAGCCAGGAGTATAGGGGAGAGGATGAAATTAAGCTAGACAAAACCAAGGCCTCAATAAAGAGACTTCAGTCTGTAATTATTGTAACTTCTCAAGCTGTTTCTACTACTTCAACTGCCATTAACGGTCTTCGAGATTCTGATCTTATTCCTCAGTTGGTTGAACTCTGTCATGGGTAAGTTTCCTTTCTCTTTCTCTCCATCATTGATGGAAATGTTTGTTGCAACAAGAAAATATAAATTATTTGGCGATTCCTAAGTTAAACAAAACTCTAATAATTTTTGTTGCGAGTAATCTTAGGGGACATTTTACTAAACTATGGTTTAGGTAATGATGATAGCTTACCTTAGCATATAGTCACGTTAAAAAGTTATTAATTGAAGATTTTGATTTTTTTTCATCTAATATTATTCTTTTATTTACAGAAAACAATTTGTACTTCAATAAAAAAAATTGATTTCTTAGCTTGTGAGCTCTGGAGTCATTCTACTGCATTTTCTAATTTGAGAGCACTGTGACATCAATAGGATAAGCTCTTGAGATTATTGTGAATGCTTCTAGCTCCTGTTCCCTAACCAAGTGTGGCCACCTCTTTAATTGTCGGCCCCTTTATCAAATAGCACCTCTTTTAATTGTTGCCCACTAAACCGCTTCTCCCTATTCGTTACCTTTTCTCACCTGCAGACACCTTTAGTATCCAAGTAATTATGACGGAGTGAGGTACAAAATTTGAATTTATCGTCATAGGACATAGTGTCTTTTTTTTTTTAATCAGAAGACTTTTCTCTGGTTTGTTCTCACCTGAATCAAACTGAAATTTATCAATATCGTGATTCTTAATCCTTCTATTGATTATGATAATGATGTTAGCCTATTATTGGGTGGGGCCGAATAGGCAAGTCTAACAAAAGACTGTCCATATCACATTGACTCTTTATTAGAGTTTCAGGCTCAGTAAACAATCTTGCATTGTTCTTTTAAATCTTGTTCAATTATTTTTCGTCTGTCCATATCACATTGACTCTTTATTAGAGTTTCAGGCTCAGTAAACAATCTTGCATTGTTCTTTTAAATCTTGTTCAATTATTTTTCGTCTGTTGACCCCGAGGCATCGAGTATTATTTTGGTTGACTGAAGGGCTCATTATAACTGAGGTTTCCAGTTTATTGGCCGTTTCATTGCCTTAGACTGTCCCGTTAATGTTATTTTGTCTGGTCATTGTCCAGAGATATTAGACCATGTTGAATTAAGGAAATTCAAGGTAGAGCCAAAAAGAGTCGATTTTTTATTGTTCTGATTAAAAAAGTGGGAATCAATTGAACGTAGTGTTTTTGGACATTTCTACGAAAATAGCAATCTGGGAGAGTTCCATTTGTTTTCAACAAAAGAGTTTTCTGCTTTTACTATTTAAACTCTTTATTTATCGATAGCGGTCTCACAAATTAATTTACAATTGAAGGAAGTTAGAATGTGCTGATGATTGTCTTCCTTGTGCTTAAATGTGTTGTGAGAAGAAGGCAACTAGTTTTTGGATTTTTCGGAAAAATAAATTGTTACTATATACTTGGACACGAGACAAATTTCGAGGAATTAATATTGTATATCTATTTAATGTTCTAGATGTGTTATGGAATGTATGTTGTATATCTATTTGATGTCCTAGATGTGTTTCATGCAGATTTATGTACATGTGGAGATCGATGCACCAGTACCACGACATTCAGAACAACATTATACAACAAGTCCGAGGTCTTATAAACCGATCAACCAAAGGTGACTCAACATCCGAACTTCACCGACAGGCCACACGGGACCTCGAATCATCAATCTCTGCTTGGCATTCGAGCTTTTGCCGAATGATTAAGTTCCAACGGGATTTCATTCAATCCATTCATGGCTGGTTCAAACTCTCTCTCATGCCTCTGAACAATGAGAATAACTCGAGTGGAAACAAAGGGTATTCTGATGTATATGATTTTTGCGACGAGTGGAAGCTCGCTCTTGACCGTGTTCCTGACATGGTCGCCTCTGAGGCGATCAAGAGTTTCATCAACGTTGTTCATGCAATAGCGGTGAAACAAAGTGAAGAGATTAAGGTTAGAAAACGGACCGAAACCACATCGAAGGAGCTCGAGAGGAAGGCTTCCTCGCTTCGGAACATTGAAAGGAAGTTTTACAACTCTTACTCCATGACCGGCATTGGCGTTCCTCATAATGGACATGCTCTAGATGCTAATGACCCACTGGCTGAGAAGAGATCCGAGCTCATTGCCTGCCAAAGGCGGGTCGAAGACGAGATGATGAAGCACTCTAAAGCCATCGAAGTAACTCGATCAATGACCCTAAACAATCTTCAGACCGGGCTGCCAGGGGTATTCCAGGCATTAACGAGTTTTGCCAGCTTGTTCTCGGAGTCCCTTGAGTCCGTTTGTACTCGATCTTACGCCATCAGATAAGTCTCTTACCCTTCGATTTCACATTTTGGGTTTTGTAGAGTAGATGAAATTGATGAGGGGTGAGCTATTTTTGAAGGGCTTTTATCTATCTTCACTTTCTGTACATAAAATTGCTGGGTGGTTTGCTGCATTCGCTTCAAATTTTTGTCATATAATAAAAATTTCAAGCTGATTTTGGTCTTTTTCTTGAATCTTTCTCTCATTTTCTTGCATATATTCCGAAGAAAAGATAACTCGGACGTGGTATGGACACCACTCTTTCTCATTTTTTCTCTGGGTTTGGGTATTAAAAAAGTAGAATGGTTTCTGAAACAAAAGAGTGTAAATTTTGTTTTCACCCTGAGCAAAAAAAGTAACCGATAACCCAAAAACCAGTAATTTATGGGATGGCATATCAAAACATTACTCTAATTATTATTCAAACATTCTACAATTCTGTATTTGTAGGTTTTTCCACATCTTGCATTTACAAATTAAGTTCAGAAATGTAACAGCAGCAGCTAATTACCAAATAATTCAAATGAATAAGTAAAATAATAATAAAAGAAACTCCCATTATTTTTTATTTTTTCGTTCATCGAAATCAAAGAACTTGAGAGGGAGAATAACATGCATACCCTCCTTTTGCTTATTCCGCTGTCCCATTATTTTTCCGGATCCATTGTTTTGCAGGTTGCTTCAAATTCCGAGTTTTATGCCTTTTCGAGTTGTAATTGTTGTACCTATTAACATTAGCTATGTTAGAGGACCCACTTGACTGTGCTTCCAATGCGGAGTTTCCGTGGTGTTTATATTCGGATTCTTTGCTCGACATGGTTGTTGGGACAGGTTGAGGAAGAAACATCCCAGAAACAATGCTTAGAGGTTTTTTGGGCTCGATTATACCCTCGTTTTCTTTTTGTAGCATTAATAGGTTCTCGAATTTCTGCCTTCTCTTGTTCTCAGAATCGGATAGAAGCAGATCCTCGACTTCGATGGAGACATTCTCTTCCAGATTCTAAATTCAAAAAAGCAAGACAGTTAATCCATAAATTACCAGTAACTTAACATGCTTCAACAAATAAACTATCAAGTTGACTGCAATTCTGAATACGAGTTCATGACAGTAAGTTAGTTTCATTGGGTTCATGATATTGATCGCATTCCTCAAATGACAAGAAGAAAAATTCATAGAACTTGATTGAATTCAAAACAAAAAACTTAATATATCTATCCTAGGCTTACCGTCTTGTCATATCTTTTGATGTGTTGTGGCATAATTATGTTAATTTGAATCATTTAATGAATAAAAATATAAATAATTATTTATTATTTAAACTATTCACGTAATAACACGCCAAAAAAGTATGACAAGAAGACAGACCTAGACTAACTCATCCTAAAAAATCACAACGAACAACCCTGGGGCAATAACTAGAGTTCATGAAAAAACTGATTACAGTTGTATCTAAACTTTAAGATCGGAAGTAAGAGCAGGTGAAAGTAGAAAATAAACAAGGTTTGTTGCATCAGATAAAAATTGGAAGATGCAAATAGATTTAGCGAGTGAGAAAAAAGAGCAAATCTTAAAAGCTTTTCATACCAGAGGTCAAGAAATTAAATTTCTGGAGAGAAACTGCAATTTGTTGTAGTTTCTTGCATTCTGTCAGCATTTTCCGTTACATAACAGTCTTAGTTTTTTTTTAAGATGCCAGTTCCAAGGCGATGGAATAAATGTTTCAAAGATTGCACTCTGTATTGACATGTCAAGAGTTGCAATTTGTGCTTTTAGTAATGATCAACTAGGTTGTAATTCTTTATAACTGGCTTCAGCTTTTATTCTCAATCACTTCAAGCATAAAGAGATGTACAGGTGATATCAGCCAACAGTAATAATAAATAATAATCATTAGATAATATTAGTTGAAGACGAACCAGGTGAGACAAAGTGGCAACCATATCGATAACATGCTCCCAATCCGAGACATGAAAGACCTTCCTGCAAACTGGGCAGTTCCCCATACCTACTTCCTTTTCTCTTTGTGTATCTAAATCCATTGCAATAAATTCTTAACATCGTGAAAAAATCAAAACAATACATTTTTAAGAAAAAAGGAACTAAGTATTACAAATTTCAAAACACATTGATCGATATAGATTAGAAGTAACACATATTTAAAAAAAATTAAAAAACGAAAAACATAAGGAATGGAACAAGAAAAACCTCATCTTTATGTGCTTGCATATCGGATAAAAAAGAACTACTCCATCAATTTACGAAATTCTTTTGTACCTTTCTTTTTTTCCGATGCTTGGCTATGACGTAAAGTTGCATCATAAGAATTTAAAATATCAATATCCTTTTCAGTTCCTAGCCAATTCCACCACCTAATCATGCATTCACTGAGAGAAATAGAAGATAAACTTAGATTTTTAAAATCTCAATATAATTATAAAGAAGAAATAACTAACATGAGAGGATAGGATTCCACCAGTGAAAGCAGTGAAAACAAGACATCAGCTTCATAAATGGCAATGCATCATTAGTCTCCTTATCAGGAACCAAAGGATACAGACACAGAGGGCAGTCACCATCGGGATAATTCAGAGATGAAAGCTTCTCCACTGCTTCCTAAAACAAAATTGAAATTTCAGAAACTGATAACAAAAATACTACCATAGCAACTTAGAGTAAATGGTATTTTCTAAAATATTAAGCTAGTTTTAAAACACATAACAAGTTTAAATGTTTTTAAAGTGGCTTCTAATTATTGAGTTATCACAAGATACATCTACCATCAATGAGCAGATGAATTGTGTGAAACAATAAGGCCAGAAAACCTAGAAACACTTCATCAAACTCAAGTCATAACCATATTTTTAGAAAGAAATTGAAACCATAAATTGAAGCAGCTTCCTTTGCTAATTTTCACCATAACAAGAATATGGCAGTCCTTTTATCATTTAACCAAATAAATAAGTAAATAAATACATTATACCTCACAAAGTGCTACAAGCATCAAACAAGAGGAAAGTTCACATGCTTTGTTCTGTATCCAAGTTTCCAAGCTTTTTTTCCTTTTTTCATCCAGACCCTTATCATCTACAACATCAATAAGAGGTGGATCCTTCGGATACTGCAAAAATTAGCCAACAAAAGGTAGATGCTTCAACTGTAAATTATCACTGCACGAGTTTAGGGAACAAGGGAGTTTGGTTTCAAGGTAAATCCTCTCACTGCTTTTGTTCCCTCTTTCAACCTTCATATAAATATCTTCACCTTTTAATTTGTATGTAATAAAGCATAATCCATATATAAACTTCAAAATACTTGTTTCCAGTTGGATGAGCTAAAAAGTGGTACATGCATAGTACCTGAGAATTTCCTTGGATTCTGATGACGGCCTCCACGAACTATAAAACATTGCAGAAGAAACTAGAATTTGTTAATCACCTAAATAAACTAGATTCTTGAAGATTGTATACTCTTATTTGATAGGTTGAGAGTTCACACTCCTCAAATTCCTAATTAAGTTCAAGTATGACAACATTAAAAAGAAAAAAATATACAAAACTCTAAGAGATAAAGGGAAACAAATGAGAAATGAAATTGAATAAGAAAAAAATTGCTACACCATTTCTTCAGTTTTCTCAACTTTTTTAAGCTTCCAAGCTGACTCGAGAATATCACGATGCCGGTTGAATTCCAATTTTCTAAACCCTCATCTACGTCGAGAAGTAATATAAAGATGAAAGAGAAAAGGAATACACAATATTCATCCCAAGAACAACGATGCAATATCAAATACCGAGAAATAAAGGGAACAGACCTGCTGAGAAGTAACATCGGCGGTGCGGGGCTTGATGAGGACGCGAAGATGAGGAGGAAAAGAATCGATTACCACGCAGTCTTCGGCGTATACAGCTTGGACGGCCTCTACTTCCATTAAGACATCTTCGATTTCTGCGGCCATTTTTGATTCTCTGATCGAAGGGCACGATGATCCGTTCCGTTCAACCCTGGCTGCTCCAAGTTTATACACAAGTTTCCCTTTTTTTTTTTCTTCGAAGATTAAATTAATTTTAAAATTATATTTATTTTTAAAGAAGAGATTGTATGTTTAAAATTAAATATATATACATATATATATAGTTTAAAATTAAATATATATATATATATATATATGTATATATATGAGAAAATATTACATTTTAAAAATAATAAAATATACTTTATTAGAAAATTTTAAATTAAATTATAAGAGAAAATTTAAATTTCGTGTAATTAATAACTGATTCGATTCGATTCAAATAATCAGCTTGAGTAAGATTAGCAGATCGATCTAATCTAATCGCCAACCTTTGAATCTTTCATGACTGAGGCAGAAGAAGGCTGCATCCTTTTGTTTTCAAGTTATGGGACTGTCTATAGGGCAAGGAGGAAAACGATGGGAGAATGCTTGCTATAAAACGTACGTGCATATATCTTATTAATCAGGTTTATGAGGGGTAAAGTTATGTATCAATCTTTACGGGAGCTTAAGTTAAGGGACATTGCTAAGTTGAGAGGCAGTGAAGATTATTGCATGATCGTGAATCATCCTTTCCAGTGGTATTTTCTTAGTTCAATAAAGTGTTTAATACGACCTACAAATCCTCAACACATGATCAGCATGTTTTTCACGTACATTTTATTGTTTGCAAGCCTGAAGATTAACCCTTATAATTTCTATCCTTTTTGTATATGATGGATTGCTGGATGGCTTGATAGATAACTTGGCCTTATTTCATGTTATGGAGTTAACAAATCCATCACCATAAATTGAATGATTGGGGTTAGAAGATCATGTCTTCAATCTAGAGGGGCTAAAATAATTTTCATTCCTGAAATCGGAACTCACTTTTAAGCTTTCGTCAATCTTTGCAGGAGTTATTTGAAATACAAAACTTACCAGGGGCAGCTTTGCAAAGTTGGATTGAAAGGCATACTAGGCGACCAGAATTGGTGAAGGTCATCCCCAGATCACTCTTTGACCTGATAGATAAGTGTCTGACTATAAATCCTAGATTGAGGATCAGTTCCGAGGAAGCTTTGAAGCATGAGTTTTCGGCCTCTTGCCATGAAAACCTTAGAAAACACAAGATGCTCCAGCGAAGCACTATTATGGACTCGACTACTCAACACTTGTGAATTTCTATTCAGTAGATGGATTAAACCCAATACGCATATCGGCTCTGTGAGTAAAGTTTATCATTCAAGATCTTAAACTTTCCTTTTTGAAAGAAGAAAATCCGCCCTGCAGTATTTGTATAACATTAAACATTATCTTACACTTATGTGTACCCTTTCTATTCTTCCATGTTTTTACTATTATTTGCTCGTAAAACCCCAAAAAGAACACTATATGATTGGAAACGGTGACTTTAGTTAGGCTCCTGTTGTGCACCTGAAAAATAGGACTCTGAGAGTTGCTTCCCTCCATAAATTAGTGGTCTTCATGTCGTTTAAATGTCGGTCAGATTAGTGGGCTTGGGCTTGATCCTCTCTACTCTCTCATCCGAAATGTGCACCTTAGTTTATTGAGTCTAGTGCCACCATGTTTTCAGACAATGGAACTAACACTGACAACAAAAAAACAAGCAATTTTTTTGGAGCAGATTAGGACAAGATACGTGTGCAATAATGGTCATAATACTTCAGGCTAGTTAAGAGGTTATCCCTTATAATTAAGAAGACGAGTTAGGTATTGTTGTTGGGTTGACACTTGGTCTGGTTGGTGATTATCAACAAGATTAGGTAGATTCGGTCACTGTAAGGCTGTGGGGTCTACGCGTACGTGCCTGATTCCACAGCCTGCCATGCCTTGCCCTTATCGTTCATTTGGGGTTTTTTTTATGTCAACGTGGTATGATAATCTTAGTTTTAATGTTAGTGCAAGGAAAACTAGTCTCCTGCTTTGACGTCTTCTCATGGAAGATAGGAGGAATCTGGACTTCTCAATTCATGGGATGATGATGTACTTCACTGGTTTATTTCGAGTAGAAAAAGGTTGGATTCCTAACGTGCACTTCTCCCCCTCCGATTTTCTCTCTTTACTCCACAACAAGCACTCACTTCGTGTACTTATAATATTTTTAATAATCCACACCTTGTAGTCTTCATTGCCTTGTCACCAAGTGTGCTCCATTGTCCCAGACCATGTGTTCGTACATAATATTATATACCATGATAGGCCTAGGAATCAGTCTTCTCTGTTGTCCTGCACTTGATTTATTTAGTTCTTGTTTTGGGTGTTGATGAGATTTAGTTTACTTTTTTAAGTGGATTAATGGGACATGAGCCGGCCTAGATCTCGATCGTATAAAGGTTTCACTTCACCTTAATTCCAAACCAAATCACAAGATCCTGCCCTAATTAAATTCTTTTTTTTTTTGCCTAGATTCTTTAAGCTAAAATTACTCTTTATTGTTATGTGCAAGTTCCAATAAAATTGCACATCTTTTCACTTTTAGTAAAGTTTAGTCATTTTTTATGGCTTCCTCAGTAGCTCGTTGAATCTAAGCATGCAAATGTAGTAGTTGAGCGTTGAAAGCACTATTTAGCGTGATCCAAGCTGTAGTGGGAATTTAAGGCTTGAAGAAAGAAGAGAGTGCATGATTAGATTTCTGAAAAGTAGTGTAGTTTTTGGGGGAAAGATGGGAGATATATGTGTGTAAAAGAAAGGAGAAAAAGGAGGGCATGTTGGGGGAGTCCTGTCTTTCTTAAATGAACCCTTATCTATCATTTTTTATGGTCCATGTTTAGACCACCAACATTGAGCATCCCATGTGCTTCCTTTTTTAAGATCCGATTTGTTCAATTGCTCAAACTAAAAGGTTTAATTTGCTAATTATTCTAAAATTTGAAATGAATGCTTTGTTCCCTGCAAAGCTCTTTGATTAATAGGAAAAATAATAGAATTCCAATCGATTTATAAACAAGACAGCTTTATTATTATTTATATATATTTTCTATGCTATATTTCAGTATTTTATTTTACTCTCCCCGGCCCCGGTATAAAAACCAGACTCCCCGACGAACATAACGCCACTACTGCATATTAACCATCAAAAAGCTTCGGAAAAAGAGAGAGAGAGAGAGGGGGGGAGAGATCTGTTGCCAACTATCATGGATGCCGCCTCTCAGATCTTGGATTAACCCTCCGCCGCCGATTCTATCTCATCCGCTTCGCTTCCACCGCTCCTTTCCTTCCTTTTGTCACCTTTTTCATCGTCTTCTTTCGCCGGCGCTGATTGTTTTTTCCTTTTTTGCTGCTTTGGAACCGCTTCGCTCTGGTTGCTGGGGTTTCTGTAATCCTCTCTGGTTGCGTCTCTTCTTTTGTTCCTGGTTTTTGCTTCGCTAGGCGTTGGCTTTCTTCTGCATTTCTGGTTTTGATTGCTCGCACCGAGTTGTTTCGGCTATTGCTTAGGTAGATTTCATCAATTGCTATCGAAGTTGGATTCGATTTCTTTTTGCCGCAGCATTCTGTGTTTGCGTTTTCGACTACAGTGAATGAACCTGTTACGATTTTGTCATTAAGAGGAGATCGTCTTTGTCCGCTAGTTTGATGTATTTTGATGATGTAGAAGAGCAAGGCGATTAATGGACGACAGAGGAGGATCATTTGTCGCTGTCAGAAGGATGTCTCAAGGTCTGGAGCGTGGCAACACCTGCCATTCAACTTCTGGTAATTTCTGCAATTAAGGCTCTTGTTCTCTCTCTCTCTCTCTCTCTCTCTCTCTCTCTTCTAAGTTTCTAACTCTACTCTCATGATGAAATTTTGACTCGCTCTCTTGCTCTGTTTACACTCATTCCATTTTTCATTTATTCAAAATATTGTTTATCAATTTGTTTCTCATCTGTGAATTAAGCTTAGCTATTGGACTTTGAGTCAAATTCGCTGACGTCATGTTTACTGTGACTTTTGTTTGCATTGGTGGGTTTTTGGAAGATTTTCTTTTTTTCCCGGTCAGCGTTGATAGAACTAGAGACTGAAAAAGAATAAACTTTGCATTTCGTAATTGTTGATCAATGATAAATATCTGGTACAGAACACCGTATTTAATTGTATTTTGGATGGTATGATTATCATAGAAATTTTATTGAGCTCTTTATTTTGCTTGACATGCTTCTCAGTAATTACAGTGATTTGTATAAAATATCAATATCCTTACTAGTAGAACTTTGTAGCTAGGCTTAGCAACTCAATTTTCATCAGCGAGGTGATTTTACTCGTTTCAGCTGAGGTTGTGGCGGGATCAGCAGCGTGGCTTGGCCGAGGTCTTTCTTGTGTGTGCCCCCAAAGAAGAGAGTGTGAGGGTCGGCCATCATTTGACTTAACTCCTGCACAGGTAAGAACTTAAGCATCCTTGACAGCTCTGATTTACTCTGAACACCCTGTTAGTAATAAAAGTGACCAGACAGCAGCGTACAAACTGTATCAAATATTCAGTGATTGTCTAAGAAAGCGTTGGATAATTCCCAGCTAACGTGCCTTATTAGGCTTCTTCTTTCTGGTCAACAATGCTTTTAGGACAGTTGTGAAGCTAATTTCATTGTCAGATTTTTTTTTCCTAATAATTGTCAGTGGTCCTGCGCGCTTTCAAATGGGGAAGACAGAAGTAATGTGCTTTTATATCTTTTTCAAGTTAACAATTAACTTGAAATCAATGTTGAGTGGGAATCCAGTTATCTACGCATGATTTGGATCTTGCATCTGCTACCTGTGATTACTGGCGGCAATTCTAAATCTTTTTCATAAGACACGAGTATTTTATGTGGAATATGAGTGAAGATCTTGTTTTGGTGCATTTTTTTATTAGTCTAACCCATAAGCTTTTTCTTCTTGCAACTCTGTTTTTTCGCACTTTACAACTGGGATCTATGTCTTTTCTTTGCATATTTGTTGTTGTTTCACTAGGAGCTGTGCTTGCTGAGGTTGCAGAGTCGTATCGACATTGCTTATGATAGTTCAATCCTGGACCACCAGGTAACCCTACTGAGTATATTCAACTTTGATGGATGGTATCACAGTTGCTGAAAGCTTCTTTGATCTTCATGATGTATGCTGCTCTAAATAGGAAGCTTTAAGGGCTTTATGGAATGCTGCATTTCCAAAGGAAAAACTTCATGGATTAATATCCGAACAATGGAAGGAAATGGGTTGGCAAGGAAAAGATCCATCAACGGATTTTAGGTAGATCAGTAACTCTATCCATAGATCTTTTTACTGCTGGCTTCTAAGTTTCTTCTTCATATTTTCTATTGATAACACTAACTGTTAATATTGTGTTATCAACTAGGGGCGGTGGTTTTATATCATTGGAGAACTTGTTGTTTTTTGCACAAGTGTTTCCGGTATCACATATTCCTCAGTGCTTTTTTGAACACTTTTGAGTACTTATATTATGTTTTCCTTGTCTAAATTTGGATTGATGAAGGAATTTTGTCAAAAAATCGAATTAGAGGTTTGATCGGTGATATTATTCATATGAACCTAGTTAACTTCTCATTACAAACCTAGTGGCTAGGGGCATAGTCTGTTTCTTTTGACCTTCATAAAGACACATAAGGAGTTCCTCTAAATTAGGTCACCTAAGACATTTTTACTCCGGCCCACAGCAATGATTTATGTCTTGCAACATCCAAGAAAAACAAGGAACTAATAATGCCACTCTCTATAAATAGAATTGGCATCACTCTATCAAATGCCAAAGCAATCAAGCACTAAAGATATAAGTGAGGAAGCAACGTTGAAATGCAGAAGGAGATCCTTCTTATCATCTAGCATAGAATAAAATATCTTTCTTTGATCTCTCATTCAATAGGTGCAAAGTTTTGTGCAACTTCGGCTGATCTTCTTCAGCTCTGATAAGATATCTTTTCAATGTAGAAATCCTTTCAGGATCTTCTCCGAAAGCAGGAGGGTGATAGATCTATGTGGGAATATCCATTTGCTGTGGCTGGTGTAAACATCACATTCATGCTTATACAGATGCTTGACCTTGAAGCAGGTTTTTTACCCCCGAAAGATGGACTGTTTCTGCAGATTCTAGTTTTATTAACTTTTATTCCATTATCTGAATCGTCTCGTCAATCATTCGCTTGTTATCAAAGAATTCTCTCATTAGTCCTATAATTTATTAAAATTCGAATCAATGACCTAAAATATCTTGAGGTCTTTGCGACCACCTTTTATGGTAATTCCTAAACAATCAGTCGATCATACTCTTTTTCCTATTAATTTTATTATACAATGTTTATTTTGGAAGGCATTGATGATTCTCATGCCAAACTCATGGTCTGCTTCTCGTTTTCTTTGCAGTCAAACCTCGAACACTTGCCGGAGCAACTTTCTTGAAGTTTCTAGCCGGTAATCTTGGAAACCGTGACCAATTTTTTTATTTCATTATGAAAAAAAAAAAAAAAGTTCGAAGGCCGTGCAATTTAATTATATGAATAGTTTAGAGGCTGCTGTGTGTTGATGATGTGTGTCTACCTTATCAAAACGTTTTGGTCTTTTTAAACAGCAAATGAATCAGCATTCGACATACTATACTGCATTGCTTTCAAGCTAATGGATCATCAATGGCTAGAAATGCACGCATCCTACATGGATTTCAATGTGAGTAGTTCTTGACCGGTCTTATCTCGTCTCATTTCACGATATCTTCAGACAATCTTCGATCAAATGAAGATAACAAATAGTACACGAAAAACAAAATTACCGTAGAAGCGTTTATTTCGAAAACTCGGGTTTTTATTTTGTACAGACGGTGATGAAATCGACGAGGCATCAACTAGAAAAAGAGCTTATGGCGGAGGACGTAACAAGAGTGGAAGAGCTCCCTTCATACGGTCTTCTAACTAGGTAGGCTTATTCCCAATGCATAGAATTGTATTTGAATTGTGGTTTGTGTCAACAAAGATGGGGTTTCGTAGCGTCTCGTAAGATGGCCAATTCGGCCGATTTTTTCTTCGTCTCGAGTCGGATATGCGTCCCGAGGTTTGAAAGATGAGAGAGACGGTGATCTGTTTGAATCATCGTGACATATTTCTACCTTTAACTATGATTTTTCAATCCTCCAAGCTTCTTCTCTCCCTACATTTGTTCCTTTTCATACATATTTAATTAAATTAAAATCATGATGTATTAAAACATATGTATCGTTAAATTTCGTGCCCGTTTAATCGACCAAAGCAAATGAATTAACATAATAGCAAGTATTTTCAAAAATTAATTTATATTAAAATTAGCAAACAAATAAACAAAGCTTGGAGTTATCAACTTAATTGTCATAATAATTAATAACAATATTCAAAAAAAAAAAGAAAGAGCAAGAAAATTCTAATTTCCTTAAAACTGAAATTGTCGGCTCGGTTTTACTATATGATAGGAGTAAAACCAAACCGGCGCGCCCAAATCCCTAACGAATAGACTAACCCTAAGCCCCTACTTCACTGCCACCGTCCATTCCCATTAAATATTTAAACCTCTGTTCTTTCCCTCCAAGTTCGCCATCGGATCTCGGAACTCACCCGTCTCGCCTCCGCTGCACTCTCCTAACTGGCACAAACGCTTGCTCGCTCGATAGCGCGCAACTGACAGCTCTTTCTCCGCTGTCAAAACAGAGCAAATTTCTTTGAGGGGCTACGAGGATTAATATGTCATCCTTTGCCTCAACTTCTTTAGTACCTGCTATTAAGTTAGGACGATTATTTGTATGCTAAACTAGCCACCTTCAAAACGTTTCTAAATGATTATAGTTTTTTTGCAAATACTAATAACAGATTGAGGAGAATAAGTCTGCACTCTTCTCTCTTTTTTTAGCAAGAAAACTTGACAATTTTCACTAGTTTCAGATAACCCAATACTTTTCATAAAGAGTTTTCAAAATTTTGCAGTATCACATCTACAAACTAAACTTAATTGTTAAGACAATTTGCCTCAATAAGACTTGGGTTTGGCTGCCGAGTACGTAGTCTCCATCCTGTCATACTCATAAACTCTAGAAAGCTTAATACTATCATTTCTGTTCAGCGGGCTGGGATTTGGTGAAATAAGATTTGGAATATGGGTGGAAAAAGGAAGAACGGAGGAGATGAAGTGGAGTTTGATGAGGACGGCACTGACTATGATAGGAAGATGAACAAGAAGGCTCGGAATGAAGTGAAAGAGAAGAAGATGGAACTACTTCCGTCCATGATTAAGAACAAGGAAAAGAGATCTGAAGTTTTTGCAAAGCTTAAGCATGAGAAAAAGCTTGAGAAACGTAGAAAATCCAAAGCCCGAGATGCTGCGGAGAAGCAAGCTCTTGAACTCGGTGAAGAGGTTATTTTCTTGCCCTGATTTGTCTTTCGTATTTTTTTTCGAATGAAACTTGAATGCATGTGAGACATTATTTTCTCCCTTCTGTTTTGTTTTTGTGTTGCAGCTTCCGCCGAGGAAGATTCCTCGTACCATTGAGAACACCAGAGAGTTAGATGAGACTGTTTGTAGATCAGACGATGAAGAGGTGCTTTTCCTTTTCTGTCTTTCCTTGATTTGGTCACAGTCTTAGTTTTATATCATTGTGTTAGTTAATTAAATGATGATGAGACCCAAATCATTTCAAATTTTTGGAAATATAGTTCATATTTCTCCCTTGTTGCTTGGTACATTAACTTCTTATTCTTTATCATCTGAAACTAATGCTGAATTGGACCATTGTTCTTTTCAGCTGTCTGCTGAATGTGAGGCAGATGAATTCAGTTTGGTTTTAAACAAGAAGCAGACTCCAAAAATTCTAATAACCACTTGCGGGTTTCATTCTACAGTAGGTCCATTTTATTGATTTTCCGATATACATGTTGCATTTGATTCTGTAAATTTCTCTTATCTCCAATTATTATGTTTGAATGTTTATATGTTAATTTAAGTCAGTATGTTTTGTTTGTTTCTTGTTGTGCAGAGGGGGCCTGCTTTTATATCAGAACTGCTTTATGTAATCCCAAATGCGCATTACTACAAGAGAGGAACCTATGACTTGAAAAAGGTTATGTTTAAACTTCATTTTTATGGGTTTACGAGCTTATAGCTCAAATTGTTGCAGTATCTTAATTTTTTTCTCTTTCTTTTTGTTGGTGGTAGATCGTAGAATACGCAACAAATAAACATTTCACATCCATTATTGTTGTTCATACTAATCGCAGGGAGCCAGGTTGGTTTCACTATTTTGTGAAGCTTATTTAATATCTGGAGTCATATTTTTGCTCCACCCATTTTTTTTCTTCAGCATATGTTGTCATTGGACCTTGGGAAGTGATTATCATTATGTGTGTTGTATGATGCATAATGCCATGATCTTGTTTTAAATCTGATATTTGTCTCTCGCTTGTCTTTTCTTTTAGATGCTCTTTTATTCATTGGATTACCCAATGGACCTACGGCTCATTTTAAGCTTTCAAATCTTGTCTTAAGGAAGGATATCAAGGTATGTCATTTCATATTACTAAGCACAATTTTGTGTTTTTGTTTAATTGTTTAGCTGTTTCATTAAGTTAGTACTGCATATGACTTCAACATAGTTATTTGTCTCCATTTACCCTTTGCTTCACCCTGATTATTGACAGAATCATGGAAATCCAACAAATCATTTACCTGAGCTTGTTTTTAATAACTTCACTACACGCCTTGGGCTTCGAGTTGGAAGGTTGTTTCTAACTTTTCTTTTTGCTGAATAATTCTTTGACTTGTTATTGTGGTGTCAGATAATGCACCATGTCAAAGTATATAGTTGTTTTTGTTATAGATGTGTTTGTATGATATACACGTTTAAGATCTAGTAACATCTTTGGTAGCTCACAATATTTGTGTTCTTTAGATTGATACAGTCACTTTTTCCACAAACTCCTGATTTGCATGGTCGACGAGTCATTACGTTCCACAACCAGCGAGATTTCATATTTTTTCGGCACCATCGTTAGGGATTTTGTCTTTCATAGTTGGATGAATTTTCTTATTTCCAGATTTTTTTGAACTTTTGACATCTATGTGTTCTTGCTTTTATTGTTTCTTAGGTATGTTTTCGAAAGCAAGGAACTTAAAAATGTTGACTTAAAAAGTAAGAAGGTGAAAGAGGATAAAATTTCTGGAGAAAAAACAATGCACGCCTGCAGGTATTTTTGGTCATTTCACTACCATTTTTTTCTTGCTAAAACTATATATTCGTATACTGTCAAATTCACATTATCAGTGATCAATTAATCTTTACAATCATCAATCAAATACTTTTATGCCTCCCAATTATAAATCTAATTAATGCAAGGGATCTTTTTGTGGTTGTGAAGTTTTTTCATTATTTTCTTAATTAATTCATCATATCTTTTTTCTAGTGTTTCCTTTTATTAATCATTCAATTATTTCCTTGAGTTAGGTTTTGAAACCAATATTTAAAGAATCATTATGAACTTTTAAGTTTCTATTTGATATAGCAAATCTTAGTTTACTGACGCTTTATGTGCCCTTACATCGAAGGGGATTTTTTTTTATCTAGTTAGTAGCATGGTGTAGGACAGATGGCTTTTATGTTTTTTCAAGAGTTTTGCTGCTGTGGCCTTGGTTCACCAAAGTGAAATTTTCCAATTTGGCTAAAAGGGCTAGCCTTGATCACTTCTTGTTGTGGAAATAAGGAATGAGGTGATGGAGTTTTGTGAATAGTTGGAGTAGTTTAAGACACTTGCTTTTTCTTTCTATTTCTTCCAATCTGAAATTTATTTCTGGATTTGGTGGTTGTTCTTGGCTGTTGATTTGGAGTTCAGATTTGGCTTTTTGATTTATTTATTTGATGGATTACTATTATATGTGGCCGTTGCTGTGAATAATACAAGAGTGTGGTCCTCGATTCACCATGAAGCTTATCAGTATGCAACATGGAACCTTTGACACCAAAGGTGGAGAGTATGAGTGGGCTCGCAAGGTACTTTCTTGCTTCAGAAATTTCATTTTTACGCTTCTTTTTGTTTATTTTTTTTAAATTATGAACTGGCCTGCTATTTATTTATTTTAATTTCAGCCTGAAATGGAGACTAGGAGATTTTTCTTGTGAAACGATGGGAAGAGTTCAGTCATCAAGCTCTGTTTGAGTTTTGTATTTCTAGTTTTGATCCAAATATTTATATAATTTCAAAAAATAATAAATAAAATGTAGCTGGTCCATGCAAATAGAGGGCAGAGGGGGATGAGGTAGGCAATAGGAAATGATGCACCCTGCATGCGTCTTCTCGATAGTAGAATATTCTCATGCGACCAAATCAGACCTCATTTTTAGAAACATGGGCGTAAAGCTACTTAGTTAGTCATTAGTTAACGAATTAACTACTACTTATAATGTTTCCATGTTGGTCGTAGGAGCTAGGGCTAGGGACTGACACTTCCACAAGCCTTGTAACTTTTCAATTAGGTATGATTAATGCCACGTCGTCTCCCTCTCTCTCTCTCTCGTTGTTCATACTCAATGCCCTAATTTTAGCTTCTCTACACTGAGTTTGCACTTATCCTTGTTTAGACCTAATGCCCGATTACATTTTGCCGTGGTTTCGATTAAAAACCAGTCTTAATAGTTACTGAGATTGCGGAGATCTCGAGCACCAACAGGGTATCTTTTTTACTTCAATATAATGCGTTTTGTGAATAGTTCAAGAATAAAACGGGGAGGATTTCGACCTGAAGCCAGAGATATGGCACTGGCCGGGTTTCCGAAACCTAACAATAAGCGAGAAAGAATGGACGTCCAACAAGCGAGATGGCAACCGTTGAATCATTGTTTCAGATTCAATGGTAATAGCGATGGAATGAAGATGTGAAACCCTAAAATATGAAACTATCAGTTGTCTGAATGTTCTGTGTTCTTCGGGAAGATTTTCGAAACGCAATCTCTCTGGTACTAGCTTGGGGCTAAGCACTGTCAACCAACTCATAAATATACATACAGTTTTATGAGAGAGAGTCTCACGAGTTCTAAGGAACAGAAAAGGACGAAGCTTATCCATGGAGATCCGTTGTGGAAGAGAGAAGACAGCAGCGTCGTCAATGCCTTGCACAGAAAAATAGAAGAACATGAGACCTTAAAACTATAATTAATTAAAAAAAAGAGTGAATTATGGACCTAAATACAGATCATTTTCTACCTTTTTACGAAGCTTTTACTTTTCTGCTACCTGCAAGGCATGCCTAGACTCGGCAGCAGAAGCTGTAGCACCAAGAACATTTTTCCAACCAGGATTAACAAGCTCGCCAGAAACAAAAAATTAGGTTTTCCATCAACCTAGCCACCCTAGAGAGAGAGAGAGAGAGAGAGAATTGTATGGCACAGCGTCATAAACAAGTAAGAAAACAACGAAGATCATAGCTTTCTAAACATGGAGGGCATGAAGTAAGCAAGAGAGGATTAAAGAAATTTGGAGTTAATAAAAAACTAAAAATAGAAGGATATCATCGATCTTGTGTCGTATATAGTACACATTGCTGAAAGATTTTAGACTGAACTTCAAGAAATTGGTCTATTATCCAATCTCTCATATGCCTTTCTTTGTTCTTCAGCACTAGAAATCAAAACCAGCTCAGCTAATCCATGCAGTAACGGTAATAAACATTTAAGAAACCAAGATATAAAGACATACTCAATGTCTGTGAACCTTAATTTTTATTATATCCTAGGTATAATCCGCCATTTTCTGCTGAGTTGTGGATAAAGAAGAATGGGGAATTTGTAATGCTGTTTGTGAATTGAGGAACCTTTCTGAGTTCCTTCTCAGGTTTGTTAATGGCGGAGGTCACTGAAAATGTTCCATTTTCATGGCAGATTCCAGTCGAACGAGGCCGAATCTTTTCCTGTTGCTGAGAACTCGGTTGAAAATGGCGGTGGTAGAGGAACTGAAGAGGAGCTTGCGAAATGAGGATCATTAATGGCTTCTTCTGGTTCTGGAAACTCCAAATTCACGCCGAACAGTCTCAGGCGTTTAGGTTTAGACTTTCCATGGTGGGCTACTGGTACTGAATCGATCACCATTGGAGAAGCTTCCCCACCTAGTTGCAGAACTCCCATGGCGTACGAAGAAGACGGCCTTAAGTAATAAACAGAACCCGATCCGAAGCTTCCTCCGTTGATCGTAGCGTAATTAAGGTTTTGAAAATTGCGGTACGGATGAGGATAAGGCGACGCCATTGACGGAGGAATCAACTGTCTACTTCCCCATCTCATCGACCGTGGAAGATGAACCATCGCCGCCATATTCGGCGGCGCATCTGGGCAGTGCCGCCGCCAGTCGATGAAGAGACGGTGTTTTCCGATCTCTCCCACTCCCCGATTAAAAGAAACGACATCTCCGGCGTCTAGCTTCTTCTCCTTCACAAACCTACTCCATCCTTTCGTCATCACGTAGCTCTGGCTGCTGTTCCAGTAAGAGTAGCGAAACCGCCATGATTTTCCGTTTCGATCTTCGAAATTCAGAATCAAACCCTTTTCATCGGATGAGGAATTTATGGGGAAGTATTTCTCTGCGTGTTGCTTTGGAATTACTAAACGATTCAGTTTTCCAACATCGCTGGGAGTCACTACTTTATCGAACATGTGCTCTCTTTCGCTGCAGCCGCCATGGCCAAAGCTTCGAGCTCCATTAACATCCCCGCCCATGTCGCTGTCAATTCGCAAGGATAAGTCTATGGACTCAAGCTTCTCGTGGCTGTTAATGATGATTTCGGGTGAAGTATAAGATCTTGAAGTTTCTTCTTTGGACTCACTGTTTCCTAGCCATAGCTTATGTAGAGAAGGAGAAGATGAAGCGCCAGGAGAAAATGGAAGCTTGTCTTCTTCTTCCTCCTCTCTATCAGAATACCCTTTTGTTTTCGGCACAAAATCCATGGCAAGTTTCAATTGGAGCTGCTCTTTCTGCGCTGGATCTGATGGAAAATTGATGAGATAGTTCTTGATTCTTCTACTGAGACATAAATTACACGAAATAAAATTGTGGGTTGTTCAAAGGAGCAGAAATTCATAAAATCTCACCCAGAAAACAAAAGCAGCCTCAGTATCTTCCACTTTGACCTGGGGGAAAACTCTCAAACCCTAGACCGGACAACCATGGCTGATTCATCTAGGTCAAGTTGTCGCTGTTTCTGATCTTATCATACCCTCTGCAAGTTGATAAAGCTGTTCTTAACGTGGACTGTGGATGCATAGATGGAGCGAGAGAGAGAGTTAAATTATGAGATATATTCCCTCGTTTCAAGGAAGGTTCTTCAAGGGAATCGAAAATTACAGAGATAGTAAAAGGGTAAACTTGTGTCTGTTCATCCTCCATTGTTAGGCGACCTTAACATCTCTCTTCGGCTAAAATACTAAAAAAGTTTACTAACAATCCAGGCTAGCAGTACTAAGTATAGAAGAAGATGCTTAATAATTTCAAGTTTATTATCCCTCTTTTTAGACAGGCTACTTCTAGGCCTCGCTGTCTCTCTCTAAGTTGTAGAGAGAGAAAGGCATTGTGGAGAGAGAAAGGCATGCACAGTGTCGCTGAGTAATTAGGGTTTTATTTGCCATTGTTGACTTTTTGGTGGTCATTCAGTGAAGATGCCGGTCCTGGGGATGAGGAAGAAATGCTCTTGTACCAGATCCATCTGCAGGAGACTCCAAATCCCCTCTTCTTTTCTACTTCTTTTATTTACCTCAATGAAGACATTTTCTATTAAAGAGTAAATTACAATTTATTCTTAGAACTATGAGTGTAATTAACGCAAATACAGCTTTAATTATGCCATAATTTGATTACTATGTAATCACATTTTTCGTTAATTTGATCGTAATTTTTGTAAATATAAATTTTAATAATTTGCAGAGAAATATAATAAAATGTATCGGTAAGTTCATTTTTGTTTAATTTAGTTAGCCTTGTAAAAAAAGAGTTTTTGACCACAAAATCATTGATTTTCCCATAAAAAGAAATAGATAAGCGTGACATTGAGTTTGCCCTATATTCTTCGGTCTAATTCTCACCTTTTAAATTTGACACCAATTGAATTAATTGGTGCAATTTGTGCTATACATTATAATAAATAAAATAGATAAATAATTGCACATTAAATGGTAAGAAATGAAAAATAGAATTCGAGAGCGAGTATAACCTTATCATTTAAGGAATATAGAAGGTTCAAAGCTATACATTCCACATAAACGATTCCCCAAAATGAAATTATTTGCAAATGGCTATGGACTTGGAGGCAAAGGATATTAGAAACGACTGGCCAAACGATTTGCTTATCCTCGAATAGCGACTTATCGCTCTATCGAAGACCCAATTTACGACAAGTTGTGAAATATAAAAGCAAAACCCACACAAGGTGAGCGAATTCCACGTGAAATCATAAATTTATATCAATTAAAAAATGAAATATGTCACACATTCAATAATTAGACAAATCACAAGCAACTTGTTAGAGATTTAATACTTCATAAGTAGAATTGTTCTTTGAGCTTAGCACAACATGATCGGGAATAACTCCAAAAGTAAAGTCATTACAGTTCTGGCTTAAAGCGTAAGATATTGTACTAAGAATACCAAATATTCGACTGTGATAATTACTCTGAGGGAGCATACCCATCGAATTTGGTATTAATAATAGTTTGACGGGTAAAATCGCTTGATCTGCTAAGAGCTATGAAAAATAGTGCAATTAAATACTAAAACAGGAAGTGTGAATAAAATTGAGATATAATTATTAAAGTAGAAAAATGAGAGAGAGCTTACGTGGATAATATCCTAGGAAGGAAATGTGAAATTTGGGGTTTGATTAATGCTAATAAAGTTTCTAACGCTTGGGGTGGCCTAGCTCTAGTGGCCGTGGGGGACCTCCCTTTCTCTTCTATTACTCAGATGGGCGGCTCATCCTTTTATGCACAATGTTTGCCTTATTCTATGCGAGGAGCCCTTATTTCTCTTGCGTTTTAAGACGATTCTTTGAATTAGAGTTAACTTCTTTCTTTTTTTCTTTGATATGCCCGCACGTGCATAGATCAGTTGGTTCAGAGATGACAGATTTGGATCAAGAGCTATGGTTTGAAGCCTGCGTCATCACAGTGTGAGAGTTTAATCCTTCAATGTTGAGGTTGCTCCTTGTGGTGTCAGGTAAAAGTCTCTCATCTCTGGGCCGCTAAGTCGCCGTGATTAACCCTCTTACATGCTGTCGGGCCGAGATGTGGGGGCCCTGGGGACGATAGATTTCACTTTTTTTGGATCAAGAGTTAACTTTTTGATACCGTCTCTATTGACTAGTGCAATATGTTCTGCTTTGGATGTGGAATTATCAAAAAAAAATTCTAGATTTGACCCTTTTCTATACGATCTTCACAAGTAGAAATAGTTATTTGTTGAAGGAGGCCAACTTCGAATGCAAATTAGCCTTTCTATACTTTTTGGAATAAAAAAACTTCGAATTGGAACCAACACGTACCATTACAACCAGATGTAGACTCTGGGGGTAACTGTACAAATAAGAACATCAAAAACATCTCTTGCTATGTTGCTTAACGTTGAATAATATGAAGTTTTCACTATCCAATTGGTCAATAAGTCATTATCGTTTGAGAAACCATAAAGTTAGGCACATGAATAATGTTTCAAAGCTGTCATCTTCATCGTTCAATTCGGCCTGAAACGATACCTTAAACTCCTCATCATCCATAGAGTAATGCATGATTTCAACCACATAAGGAAGATTGACATGTTCATCGAGTTAAAACATAAAAAATACATTACTTTTTACGACACTTACAATTGGCGCTTGACTTTGATTCCATTTGAAGTCCACAATTTTCAGTAGAAAAACGTTGTTCACTAGGGTTGGAGCCTGTTCTAATTTCCTTTCTGTTTTCAACTTAAGCAAGATTGTCTTAAGTATGAGGAAATTTATATATTCCTTTAAAATGAGCTTCGGTTTGTTATGAGAGATCAAATCACACTAAATTAGTTTGACAATCTCACATAGCTGAGGTGGAGGCAAATGATCAAGAAATAAAAAACCCTTTCTCAATTTAGTACTATTATTTGAGAAAATTAGAAGTCATAGAAAAATTAGGAAACAAAATTACCAGATTTTAACCCCTAATAGACAAAATTATGTTGATGGGACATAATATCCACATAAAAATTATTTACAAAGAGTAAATCTAGACTGACTTCTTATTGTATTTTCTTAAAATATATGCTGACATATCAAACAATAATTGATACAATTAAAGTAATATTAATGTCGTAAAATTATAAAAAATTCATTAATATATATATCGTATCAATCACTATTTAACATATCAGATGTATTCTAAAATAATACAATAAGCGAATAAATATAGACGACTCTAGTGGCAATGGGTAGGTTTTATATGGTTTGCATCACTATTTTAATAAATAATAAATACACTATAGTTTGCATACACATATTTCTAGAAACCAGCAAAATACTGGCTGGCAAAATCGCTCATTTACACATGTTGTAATTATTATTTTATTTTATTTTATTTTAGTAGAAAGGGGTGTATTGTGATCTAGGGTTTAGCAAACAATGGTGTATCTACAGTCCTACTACCCCACCCCCACCACTTAGCTTCCAGTATGAACCAGATCGTTCCAACCAAAAGCCAAACTAACCTACAAACCCTAGCTCTAGGGTTCGTAGCTGGATTTTAGGGTTAAACTATTATCAGACTGAGAACTGGGAAGCAGGAGAAAGAGATGAAAGAAATTCACAGGTTGAATGGGAAGAAAACAACGAAATCACCATCGCCATCACTCTGATATCTGATCTATAATGAGATTATAAAAGAATTCGTTTGGAATTCATGTGGGTCGGCTCGTAATCCATGTGGGTGTTGAAAAAGCTGTGGAATTTCTAAGTTTTTTCGTTGAAACGGAACAGGAATAGGATGGGTAGGCTGATCAGCTTCATATATACTGTAATACAGATACAGATAAAACAGTGAACTAAACAGGGTGCGAGTTTTTTTTTTTCTTTTTAGGGTTTTAATTGGTTTAAAAACTAGGATAAGATTTAATAAAATAACCCCACTCTAATGGTGTCTAGGGCATGCTCCTCAACACTGTCCTCTCTGAGATACCGTTGGACCTGTATTTTTCCTGTTGGGTCGCTTTCTTCGTCTTCATTATGAACACGAATGATGAAGATGAGGCCTCCTATCTTGGCTCTCAACCCTATACGGCCATGGCCTAGGCCAGCTGGGTCCTTGTTCCTTCCTTCTTCTTCTGGTTCTTCTTCTTTTGCCTTTGATTCATGTGATCGTCTTCTTTGTTCGCGGTAGCTACTGCAAAGCTTAGGTCTTGTGGGTTTTGTTTTTCTTTTTGCAAACATCATTAATATCTGAAAACTAGGGTTTGTGACCTTGTTTCTTGATTGGGACTGAAACGTTGAGGTGAACTTATGCTTCACCAGCCCAGGTCCAGGTCCAGGAAGGCCTGGTAGGACGATGGGCCTAGTGGGCTCGTCATGGTGGCCATCTATTTGGGCCTAATGGCCTGCACAATTGTTAGTTGTTTGATTCTATGTCCAAAGTTTCCGCTTGAATAAATTTATTAATACATATTAAAAAATATAGAATATTATTTCAATTATATATACACACACACTTTCCTATCCAAAAAGGGTAATTTTCCCTCACTACCTTCTATTTAGGGATATTTTAATTTAGAATTTTAATAGAAAAATAACTTTAACTACATCGTACTAAATAAACGTCTTTTTTAAATAGAAAAATCATTGTTCANTATACACACACTTTTGACTTTCCTATCCAAAAAGGGTAATTTTCCCTCACTACCTTCTATTTAGGGATATTTTAATTTAGAATTTTAATTGAAAAATAACTTTAACCACATCGTACTAAATAAACGTCTTAATTTAAATAGAAAAATCATTGTTCACGACCCATGTGGTGAATCGGTGATGAAATAGTGTTCGAACAGAGTAGGTCCCACGTGGACAGATCTTCGGAATATGTTTCTTCGACTGGTTGCTGTTGGGAATAGTCAACTGGTTCGTGTGTCGTCTTTTTCTCGTCCCCACCACATCACCAATGGCATCTGATGGTTTTGATGCAAAGTTCAATTATGATCGAACGGTGAATAGGGCTCCATCACACTCGTGTTGCTTGCGTTCTTCATCCACTACTGACCACTGACGTACAAATCGCGTGGTTGGTTCATCTCGGCTCGGTCGAACACTTTCAGAAGGAATTCATAGATTCTGATTTAAGTTTCATTAAATTTCATACATTTACGCGGGCAGAACCTTGAATTAAGATCGAAGCTCAAGAATTATGGATCGAAACGGCAACTTTTGTTGAATGATTGCTCAAAACGAAAGCTTTTAATCGAATCGTTGATCAAATGGACAAGCGTTTGTTGAATTATCCATTGTAATTTGGTCTTTTGAAAAGAGGAATAAAAAAGACACCGACTTTAGGATTCCTTTGTCGTCGCACTCTCCCACTATTGATCAAACGTCGTTTTCTCCCCCGTCTACTGGAAATCTGAATAAATATACAATTTTTATTTACAGCAATTATGTAAAAGTGTGTTAAGATGGAGAGAGGAAGAAGCCTATCGTCACAAGCAAAAACCAGAAAAGAGGAGAGATAGAGATAGGTGAATTGAAGAGGGAGGGAAGGAGAGGCAGAATAAGGTGTTTGATAGACCGTGGAATCGAGAAGAATCGAGCGTAAAGTCAATGGCATTTTAGGGTTCTTCCCTCTTTCTCTACTTTTTTACCCTAAAATTCCATTACCCTTGTTCTATCACCCCTGCAAACTTCCTACTGTTTTCGTACGGTCTATTACACGCCTTAGCTCTGCAACTCTGATACTTTGCTTCTCTGATTTTCTCCGTCTTTCTCTTTTCCTAAGTTGGTATTTGGTCAATTAGCTTTTGCTTTTTGCTGTTTTGATTTTCGATTTCGATTTTAGGTTTGTGATATTTAATCGTTCATTACTCTGTTGAAAATCAAGTATAGTAATGGAGGATGAGAGGAGGGTTTCAGTTTATGTTATCGGCGATCCTTCTCCGCCGTCGGGGATTTCTTCGTACTGGTTGGAGAGGCATCTTGGCAGGAAGAGGTGTCGAGAGCTTGATAGAGACGAAAATGAGAGGAGGGACAGGGATCATATAAGAAGAAGAGAATATTACAGCAATGGTAGAAAGGAAAGTAGAGATACGGAAGCAAGAGGGTATTTGGAGAGAGATAAGTTTGGAACAAATGAGCTGGTTTGTCGATCGATTTCTTGGGAAGCTGATCGTAGCTTCGAAGGGGAAACTTCGATTGATAAGAACAAAGATTGCGATGGAAAAACGAACAAGAATTGCGTGGAGATTGAGGAGAAATTCCTAAAGAACAAGCTCGTCAGTACCAGTTGGATGTTCTTGAGCAAGCAAAGAAGACAAATCAATAGCTATTCTTGAAACTGGAGCTGGGAAGACACTCAATGCAGTTCTTCTGATTAAAAGCATTCACAATGATTTGCAATTGCAAAGCAAGAAGATTCTTGCTGTTTTTCTAGTTCCCAAAGTGCCCCTCGTCTATCAGGTAGTTGCTTTGAACAAAAATAATCTACTAGTTTAGAAAATTCTCAATTCTAATTTAAATGCTTTGTTCTTTCTCATGCTTTTCCAAATTCAGCAAGCTGAAGTGATTAGGGAGAGTACTGGTTATCAAGTGGGTCACTGTCGTGGTGAGATGGGTCAAGATTTCTGGGATATTAGAAGATGGCAACGTGAGTTTGAGACAAAGCAGGT
Source organism: Begonia fuchsioides (assembly GCA_003255005.1). Classification (NCBI taxonomy): domain Eukaryota; kingdom Viridiplantae; phylum Streptophyta; class Magnoliopsida; order Cucurbitales; family Begoniaceae; genus Begonia; species Begonia fuchsioides. Next base: position 323,349 of record QAOC01006208.1, read on the forward strand.
AGATTTTTCATTTTTATCACTTCCAAAGATTTTCATTCTATATTGTTATCTCTGCCATTTTCCTTGTTAGTAATCAGTTTACTTCAAACATGTAAAATTGTTTGTGTTTTTCATTCTGTTTGGTAGAAATTGTTAGGTATGAACTTTGCCATTTCGATTGTAACTTGTCATAGGAAAAAGAGAGGATAAATTAAATTAAAATCTAGATTCGAAGTGTAACTTGCATTTTTCTATGATATGGATGACAAGTGTCACAGCGTCGTCCTAGAATGCATCTAAATGACCCATCTTTCAGTTCTTGGTGAGAGTTGATTAGTATTTGCTTAACGTTAGTTGATTCTATCCACCCATAAAAGTTAGTTTAGCAATTTAGATTTGAGTTTGAAGTTCTTCCATTATTTTCCTGAAAGAAATCCTTAGCCAGCGATAACAGGTGGTAAATGTTTGTGGTAGTTACCAATTATACTGGCCCTATTAGCTTTTAGGAAACCAGATATTTGTCTTTGAAACCCATGTCTGAAAGATGTGGTGTTCGGATCAATAATGATTCTAAAGATTTATTCAAATTAAAACGTAAATAAACACACTTTGAGAGACTTCGATGGCTATTTACCTCCACCACTTGATCACTTTTTAAATGATTACTCTTTCTGTTAACCTCCTAACTATGTTATACTATCTAACTCAATTAATTTTCCTTATCTACTTCCAATTTCTGTTAACTGCATCTAATATTATAATATAGTCGTATCATGTGGCTACTGATGAATGCCAAAAAAAAGGAATTTCCAATTGTCTATTTCTCTAGTTGCAAGTGCACACTATCAATCTGAGAGCAGTTATGCATTTCATTGTTGTTTTTCTCTCTGCAGGTTTTGGTAATGACAGCTCAAATTCTGTTGAACATATTGAGGCATAGTATCATAAAAATGGCTGCTATTAGCCTTCTTATTTTGGACTAGTGTCACCATGCAGTGAAGAAACTTCCATATTCATTAGTTATGTCTGAGTTTTATCACACAACGTCAAAAGAAAAGAGGCATTCTGTTTTTGGAATGACGGCTTCTCCTGTTAATTTAAAGGGTAATTCAAATTATTACTATTATTTTATTTCTGCTCCTTAGTTTTCTCCAACTATCTTTCTCATATTTGGTAGGCATTATAATCTTATCTTCAGGTGTTTCCAACCAAGTAGATTGTGAAATAAAAATTCGTAATCTTGAAACTAAATTAGATTCCATGGTCTGTACCATTAAAGACCGTAAGGAATTAGAGAAATATGTTCCAATGCATTCAGAAGTTGTGGTGTAGTATGACAAAGCTGCCACCTTGTGGTCCCTTCATGAACAGATAAAACATATGGAAAAAGAAGTCAAAGAAGCTGGAAAATCAAGATCTTGAAGAAGCAAATGGCAATTTATGGGAGCCAGAGATGCAGGAGCGAAAGAACTTTGCCAAATTTAATGGTGTTTTGGAGAGAACTGAAAGTGATGGAGCTGCAAATCTAATTCAAAAGTTGAGAGCTATTAATTATGCTCTTGGGGAACTAGGTCAGTGGTGTGCATTCAAGGTATAACATGTTTGAGCTTCTTTTTTTACTTTATGGTTGTCTGTTGAGTTGTGTGATAAGATCCGAAAAGATCTTATTGATTTATTCGCACTAAAACGCAACAAAACCTACACAATTTGAACGACTCGAAGGCTCTCTACATCCACCAATTGATCACTATCACAATGATGTCCTTCTAATTCTCTATTTAATGGTTCTTCTTTCTTAACCTCCCTAAATTACTTTTAATTTCTACTATTAACTGCCAATCTAATATTATAATATAGTCATATCCTTGTGATTAACCAATCTTTTTTCACAGATAGCTCAATCTTTTTTAATGGCCCTACAGAATGATGAGAGAGCAAATTACCAGCTTGATGTCAAGTTTCAAGAATCATATCTGGGAAAAGTAGCTTTGCTGTTACAATGCCACCTTTCTGAAGGAGCTGCAGATGACAAGAATGTTAAATTAATGGGTCCTGAGAGTGGTTTTACAGAAGATAGAACTGATGAAATTTAGGAAGGAGAACTTCCTTACAGCCATGGTGAGTGATGCCGTTCATGTTTTTTCAACAAGATTATAAAATTCTGTTCTGATTATGTCTGACAATTTTCTTGCACATCATAATGTTCAGGATTATTGTTCCAGCGCAATTGGTTATTTATTTTTAGTGAGTTTATGTGAGAACACTATCACATTTATATGAATTTAACTTTTGTTTTATCCTCTAGGCACACCATCATCGTGCAATTGAAGTCTTCCTTGCTTGATTTTTTACTTTACCAACTTCATGTTAGGAAATAATCATAGGAGTATGTTGGTAATTATATAACGTGTATAGTTATTAGTAGTTTATGAAAATTTAATATGGTTAATACATATGGATTATAAATAATAATATAGAAATTGAGTTGGGGGAGTAGAACAATGTAATGAGAAAATTCTAGGCCGAGTCGGCATGGAAGAGATTGCTTGGAGTTTCGAAGTTTCAAGACGTTGTGTATTTATATTTTGTATCGTTATATATTGTCTTGTGTAGTTTACATTAATTTAATAGTATGTTATTATTATGATTCTCATCCTTTTGTGGCATTCTTATACTTTATCTTCTTTTTTTTTCCATCAAGAGTTTCACGTGGTTAATAAGTTAAAGAGTAATGTTAAGTTTACATTCTTAACATACTTTTTTAACATAACTTTTGTCGAGCTGTAATTTATGCAATAAATATTATAAATTATTATTTTAATTATAATATATTAAATCACAGCTCGATACATGTACAATAAAAGAGTATGCTAAGAATGCAAACCTAACGTTACTCTAAATTAAACAATAATTTTGAGAATTTTTTCTAAATTTGGAATTATATAGTTGTCTCTGGTGGAGAGAATGTGGACATTATAATAGGAGCTGCTGTGGCCGATGAAAAAGTGTCTCCTAAGGTGCAATCTTTGATCAAAATACTTCTCAAGTATCAACATACTGAAGATTTCCGTGCGATCACCTTTGCCGAGCGAGTTGTGTCTGCTTTAGTTCTTCCTAAGGTTGAAATATTTACATTATTATATCAATTAACTTAATGGTTCAGATTCGATTTCAAACTTTGGCCTTGATAATTTGCAAGTCTGCAGGTACTTGCAGAACTTCCATCTTTAGGTTTCATTGAATGTGTGAGCTTAATCGGGCACAATAACAGTCAGGAAATGCAAGCATGTTAACAAAATTTCGTGATGGTCGTGTATGTATGTTCTATAATGTTTATTCTTTTTTAGTGCTTGAAAGTTTACTTTTATCATTTTAGGGTTCTTTATAACTTACACATTCTCTCTTTCTCTCTCAGGTGACATTGTTGGTAGCAACCAGTGTTGCAGAGGAGAGGGTCTTGATATTTAGCAATGCACTGTTATTCGCTTTGACCTTGCAAAATCAGTTTTGGCATATATTCAGTCTCGTGGTCGAGCTAGAAAGCCTGGTTCGGATTACATTTTGATGGTTGAAAGGTATTGTCTTGTTCAATGATGGCATTAATATGTTCAAGATTTATCTTACATTCATGTTTAGAGGGGAAAAACTAGAATTTTCAAGTTCTTTAAAGGAAAATTCCTTACTGGGTCACTGCTATTTGTTGATATTGGACGTAACAACGGGTGACTGCTTTTCTAAATATTTTACATTTTATGGGAATCATTTTGCATGTTATCTTAGTTATATAATTATATTCTATTGCATGATACGAATAACAAACACAATAATTATAGTTAAATAAGACATAGAAATACTCGATGACGCCTTGGAGCTTCAAGACTCCAAGAAATCTCCCTTGAGACTGTCTCGGCCTAGATTTTCCTCTTACATTTTCCTTCTATCCATCAATTCTTTTATTATTATATTTAAATCCATATGTATTAACCATCTTCAACGGCCACAATTCTAATAACTATAGAAGTAAATTATCAATATGCTCTTATAGTTATTTCCTAACACTGCAGTATGCTCATTGTTTTTTTTCTCTCTCTAGATTGGTGTTGTGCATAGTTTCTGTTATTTTGAAATGTCTTTAGGCATGAAAGGACTCGTTTACTAGTGATGAACTTGACTTTGAATTTTTTTATTTAGGGAAAATTTAACACATGAAGCGTTTATAAGAAATGCAAGAAATAGTGAGGAGACTTCTTTAGAACAGACCTTAGTCATTTAAAGGATACTTCTCTCTTATATTTACTTGCTTTTCTATCCATTTTTTTGAGGCTTCAAGTCCAAAATTAGCTCAAACTCCATGTTCATGAAATAGGTATTCAATACTCCATCCTGAGTTTGTGATGGTGAAACATGAAAAGCCTGGAGGTCCAACTGAGGAGTCATGCAAATTGCAACTTCCTTGTAATGCACCATTTGAGGAACTTGAAGGCCTAGTGTGCAGTTCAATGCGGCTAGCGCAACAGGCATGCCGGTTATCATTTGAAAGGTTGTTTAATTGTCTATTTTTTGTATATTTTTGTAAATTAAGAAAATATACAAAAAATGTAATCCTAGTGTTATGCTTTGTTATGTTATTGCTAGTAATATCGTTAAAAGTTATTCGTAATTGAATATTTTTCGAATCTTTAAGGTGCGTGAATGAGGGTGGCCCTGCTCATGCAAAGAGATTTACTTATGCTGTCCGAGTTAACACAACGGATCGGTGATGGAGCAATGAATGTGTGGGAGAGCCCATGCCGAGTCTTAAGAAAGCCAAGGATTCGGCAGCTGTTCCTCTGCTCGAACTCCTCAGTAAATTGTACTCGTAATCCAAGCCATTTTTTTTGGATCTACCTAGGTTGTTTTGTTTGTCAAATATCAAATTATTCGATGCTGGGAGCCGATGATTCAGCAGCCGTTCTTCTACTTGAACTCCTCAATAAATTGTAGTTGTAATTTCAGCCATTTTTTCTGATCAATTAAGGTTGTTTTGTTTATGTCATATATCAAATTATTCAATTTGTTGTAAAAGATAGATTATTTAAGGCTACTAATTAGTATTCTGGCTACTGGGTTGTTTAAGAACTGTTTTTCGCTTTTGAAATTTGTTGCTATGAGTTGTGTTTTCTTTTTTCTTCTATTTCTAAAACATGTTCCAAACAAAAACAAAATTTGAAAAGAATATAGTTTACAAGACTAGAGATGATATATAGATTATATATATGAACGTTTTATGAATGTAAAATAAAATAATATGTATAGGAGAGAGAAACTTGACCCGTAAGCAAAGGAACGGAGGAAGTTGAGGAGAAGATCTCTACATCTATAAGATAAAAACCAGAGATAAAACGATGAAGAATAACGAAAAATTTGTAAATAAGCGAGTGAAAATGATTGTGATTATGATGATGATAAATCAGTAGAGAGTAAGCAGTGTCTCATTCGATTTCGAGCCACCCAGCAATTCCTTCGTCTTCCCCTTCTCCAACAGAGCGAAAAAGAGACGCCTTTATCTTCGCCGAGTTTATCGAGGAATTTATTCGCTGCTGATTTTGCTGAAATAGAATCGGTGTCGTTTACGCGCAAAAAGTTCTTCGTCAATGAGTTCATATTTCAAAGTCTTCGTCATCCAATTCGGCAAATTTCGCAGCAAGTTACAAAACCCAGAGGGCCAACTATCTTAGCGAGCGATTTAGAGTTCATTCCCATGAAATTCTTCAAGTGGGTCGTCGCGTCTTCTGAAAAGTTGTAAGACCCAGTTGTCTTTTGTGGTCAACTGGTCGGTCGGTTGGCTTTAGTGATGGATTTTTCCGACCCAAACCATAGCCAGCCCCGGTTGATCGGAGATTACATATTGGGTCCCAAAATTGGGACTGGCTCTTTCGCTGACGTATGGCGTTCCACCCACCGGCACTCCGGCATGGAGGTGGCTGTGAAGGAGATAGACAAAAAACATCTCAATGCAAAAGTTAATGAAAATTTGCTCAAAGAGATTACTATTCTCGGTACTATCAACCATCCTAACATTATTCGCCTTTTCGACGCCATCCAGGTTGATTTCTGCTGTTCCCTTTCTCTTGTCGACAAAACAAATATGTTTTTGCAAGCAACGTGAATTTACTGTATTTTTTATAATGTTGGGCTTTACAGACGAAGGAAAGGCTTTATCTTATATTGGAGTACTGTGATGGTGGAGACCTTGCAGCTTATCTTAATCGCCATGGAAAAGTTCCTGAAGCTGTTGCCAGGCATTTTATGAGACAGTTGGGTGAGTCTATTTCTATATCAACATTTTTTTAGCTGTTCTATTGTTGTTGGATTCTGCTTTGCATAATTTTATGTTCAATGTCGAAAAATGGAGAGCATATGTTTGATCAATGGGTTTTTATATGCAGCTGCTGGATTAAAAGTACTTCAAGAAAAACATCTTATTCACAGAGATTTGAAACCTCAGGTTAGTTGATCCTCAATATATTTCATCAGAATGCTTTTATGCTTTTTGGAGTAGTCCAATGTTGATAATTGACCATTTGTGACAACATGCGGATATTTGTTTTGTTGATGAGGTTGTTTTTATTCTTCGTAGATGTTGCTATGTGCTGCATTAGTTCATCCATGGTTTTACTTATAATCTGAATCCCCTTGTCGTTGAAACTTGCAGAACTTATTGTTGTCTACTAATGGGGATAATTTAATGTTGAAGATTGGGGACTTTGGTTTTGCAAGGTTAGATTTACTGAATCATATAATGTTATTTGGAGAATTACAATTCGTACATGCACTTCCAAATCAAGAGATGGCTAGTCTTGTAAATTAATTGCATACTTTGGATTATTTTTAATTTTATTCATTCTATGCTACTTTTTTTCAGATCACTAACTCCTCAAGGGCTAGCTGACACACTTTGTGGTTCACCATTGTATATGGCTCCAGAGATCATTCGAAACGAAAAATATGATTCCAAGGTAATGCAAAAGAAAGTTGAAAATCAAATCAAAATACTTCTAACAATATTTGATTTTTTTTGTTTCATGCAAGTAGGCTGATTTATGGAGTGTAGGGGCGATTTTGTTCCAGCTGATAACTGGAAAGCCACCATTTGATGGCAATAACCAGTTGCAGGTTTCATATCTATATATATCATCAAGCTATGAGATTTGGAAGTTGTGATTACTTCCATTCTTATGATATTTTAATTCTCTCTTGTAAATGCAGCTTTTTCAGAATATTTTGACTTCGACTGTGCTACAATTTCCAGAAGGTTCTTTGACTGAACTACATCCCGACTGCATTGATCTTTGCAGACGGCTTCTCCGAAAAAATCCAAGTACGTGATCATACGTTAGAGATTCTTTTATTTTTTAGAGTAACAGTAGTTTACCTTCTTTGTATACTTTCTTATTGAATACGTTAATGTGTAGAGTTATGCTTGGTCTAATTAAAATATAGGTAATATATTAAAATTAAAATATTTTTTTATAATATTTATTACATCAATCACTGCTCTACACGTCAGAATATATGTTAAAAAAATATGTTAAGAAGGTAAACCTATCATTATCTTATTTTTTATTTTGTTGTGTGGAAAGTTTGTGAATTATGTTTATTTTTTGTTAGCATCGATGTTTTTTGCGATTTTGATATTTGGGTTAAATTTGTAGTCGAACGAATGACATTTACGGAGTTTTTCGATCATCGATTTCTAATGGAGCCAAGGTAAAGTCAAGCCTTTCTAAGATTGTGCATTGGATTTGAGAAACTGCTCTAATTATTTGTTTTACTTTGCCTTATAGTCTGTTGAAAGGTGTTGAATCGCTTTCTCTTCAGCTATCAAAGTTAGCGATCAATGAAATGGCCACTGGTTCTTCTGATGGCAAGTCTCAATTCTATTTTGAACACCCAATGGAGTCATCGAGCTCGAATAGACTACTTGCCGACTTGCCTGTTTTTGGAAGAGTAGGCATACAAGAAAGAGAAGATTATAGATCGTCCAATAAGAGTGTTCGTGGGCTAAGGCAAGATTTATCGAGCGATATGTTGGGAAAGTCGATTCCTCTTGACCAACATTCATCATTTCAAATTAAAGGTCTGTTGCTAAAATCTAGTGTCTTCTCTTTCTACTCGTTCTGTTTTTGATTTATCCTCTTTGATGTTCAGCAGTTTCTGATTCCTTGGATTCGATTGAGAAAGATTATGTTCTTGTGAATGCCAATTTCTCATCAATGGAGACCTTTTCCTCTTCGCTTGAAACATCTCTACATGATTTTCAATTAGGCCAAATTTCACTTGAGAAGGAGCAGCCTACGGCTTCGACAGTGCCTATAAAGGAGTGTATTTCTAGTTCTGTGGATGTTGCAGAAAGTTCTAGAAGCCAACGATCAGAGCAACAATCAACCTCACGGGCATCGTCTATGCTAAGAGAGGTCCAAGGACTATCGATTTTGCACCCTTCAACCAGGCTCCATTTGCTACATCAGTATGGACAGGTTCTCTTAGAGCTATCTCAGGAAAAGGTGTTGTATTCTTTAGTTGGTTATTTCAAAATAAATTTATATATAATGTCACGTTCACCCACTTACATCAACCAAGTACTTTTACTTGACAAGATAGGATCTTATGGAAATATTGAAAATTTTGCTGATAATACATGTGCCGTTGGATAATTTATTTTAAGGTAATGATAGATTTACCTTTGTTTAATTTTTTATTGTATATATTAACATATCGAACTCTGATTGATACAATAATTATTATAAATAATTATTTTAATTGTAATATATTAAATGCACTTTAAAAAAAATAATTGTAGTATGACACGTCAGCGTATATAATAAGATGATATGATAAAAAAGTAAAAGTAACATTACTTTTTATGTTAAAATCTTCTGGTTGTGCGTTTTCATGAATTTGATAAATAAAATGGCCATATAGTCTGTACACTGATAATTGATTTCTAATTTCAAGGTCGGTATTTATGCTTAAAGTGAATATTGTTGGATTCCAGTGGTGATTTGGTTGTGTCCAATGCGTTCATTTTTTTTTTTGGAATGTGAAGGTCTCATTGCATTAATTTGCAGTATACTGCAGGGTTATTCCTAGAATCCTTTTCAGTAGAACTTGTTATTTTGGCTTTGTGGAAGAAGGCTCTTCAAGTTTGCAGCTCATGGGTGGATTCGACTTCAGGATACGAATCATCAACAAGCATTTTGTCTGCAGACTCGACTGAACGAGCGAAAGATACAGTTTCGACATCGAACATGGAAGAAAATATAGATTTTAGTATGCCTTCCTCAGTATCTGCATGGGCAAAGAGAGGTTTCTTCACTGCCATTGACCGAGCAGAGAAGTTATCTTCATACATCAAAAATGCCGATGGTAGGATCCTCGACCTTGGCTTTTTTGTTTTTTTTGGGTCTCTTTTCACTGTCTTTCCTCTGTAAAAACAATGTTTTCAAAATGTTTCAGGTTCTGTAGTAATGCCAGATGCAATGGAAACCATATTCCAAAAAGCTCTAGAAGTTGGTAGAATGGCAGCTGTAAGTCGGCTTTTCTCGATGAAACATCTAGCACATTTTTTTATCTCGAATTCACGCGAATCATTTATTTTGGGAAATATGTCATCTTGCTTCATCTTGTTATTTCCATAAGGATAAATGATAATTTACCTGAATTTTAAAAGTCGTCAATTAACACCTTAAACTTTAATATAGTTCCAATAAACATTTTATCATCACATTTTTCGTTAAATTTAACTTATTTAATCTCATAAAAAATAAGAATTTTTATAAATTTATAATCGTTTCAACTTTTTTACTATAATTTATGAGCGAAATGTGTTAATTAAACGGATGAACATTATTAAAATTAGCAAAAAAAACGTGATGAGAAGGTGTTTGTTACAATTATAATAAAGTTTAAAGTGTTTATTGACGACTTTTAAAGTTCAAGATATCCATTGTAATTACAATTATAGTTCAGGGTATAAATTGTTATTTACCCTTTCTATAAATAATGCTATGTCGGATGAGATTGTAATTTGATAAACGTGCCTAAGATTTTTAAAACGAATGTTTAATTGTGTTAAGGGTCGGGATTTGGTTCTCATTTCAGGTTGATGAATACATGGAGAACAAGAGCAAGGCTGCAGCCTTATACTCGAAAGCAATTCTCATTTTCTCTTTCATAGCTGGCGAGGCTCCGTCCCTCCCTCTGAACCCGGCCTTCTCTCTAACCCCGGCTAACCGAAAGCGAATCCAACATTACAGTCTAAACCTGCAGACCAGACAGACTAACCTTCTAATGCCATTGCCCTCTCCCAAGGTAACTCCAGACTCTAAGTAAATACACTTATGTTTTTGGTCTCTGAAGAACTTAGAACAAGGTTCCTGCTGAAGTATATAATGACACTATTAATATAATGTTGGGTACTATGCTGAAGAATTGCATTTATTGGCTCTGTAAATAGCATTTTCTATTCTTTTTTTTGTGAGGATCCTGTAAATATTGATATTAAGTATAGATTATTTTCGGAGTAGTTGTGTGAGTTCTAAGTTCTGGATGGAGTGATTGCAGGCACAATATACTGCAGAGAATTGAAATTATAAGAGAACCAAGAAGATAGATTATTACAGAGAGTGATGAACTGAGAGCCATTTCATTGGTTGCTCTTTCATTATTCATTATATTTTAGATCATTTATTGATCGGACATCTTTTATATGGTCTGAATCCGGCTTGTTTCCCGAGCAAATCTCTTTTTCATCCCTAATTGATCGAACATCTTTTGTATGGTTTAAATCCGGTCTGATGACTGTTGATCTTTTCATTTCCGATTCCGAGGGACATCTTTCCCTTCTGGACATTTTCGATCCCCGGATTCAAAAATCTATTGTACGGTTTGAATCCGGTCTGATTACTATTGAACTTTCCTTGTCCAATTCCGAGGACAATCTTTTCCTTCCCGACATTTTCAGTGCACGTTGATGCGTCTCTCTTTTCCGAGCTTTGATCTCTCAGATGACATCCGGATTGAACATTGTTACCAATCGTTTCCCAAGGGGCTGCATCCTGCTGAGGCGAAAATCCATTCGAGTGTACAGCTCGAGTGTAGGGCGCTTGAAAGGCTGGCCGTCCATGGTTCAAAATAGTCAGGAAATGTCCATGATCTTCGGGTTTGGCATGGAAATCATAACTCTTTTTAGCTCGAAATTTCTCAAAAGATCCCACTTCTCGAGCTACCGTGACTGGGTTTCCAAAGCAGGGAGCACAGGTCAAAGCTGCATGACAAGGAACGGTCAATGGAACAAGCATATGGGTGGGCCACCGTGCAGATGCCGGGCCCACAGTTATGGCTGGGATGGCGGCTGAGCCGGGACAGGGGTTTGACTGCATGCTACAAAAGCATCTTTGGTTGCTTTAGCAGATTCTGCGGGCCCTGATGGCGCTGCGTAGCTTGTCGCTGCTTGGGCTGGTGGGTTTTGTAAGAGAATCCATGAAATCTTGTTTGGAAAAGCCGGCGGCGCGTGGATAAAATGAGTACGGCGATCTTGAGATGTCCGAAGAATACGTCTCCTGCCATAGTCGCGACTCCCCGAGCTTGGTTTCTTCCAAGGCGAGAAACACTCGACAGAGCTCGAGTGTCCCAGTGCCGCCGTTGGTCGGATAAAACTCGGTTGCTCACGATCGTGATTATCATTCTCGTTTTTCGCCCGTTCTTCTTCGGTGGATTTCTGATAAAAAAAAATGGTTTTAGGGTAAAATGAACGTCATTAAACTGGGCAAAAGGGTAACATAATCATGCACTCACATCATGAACTTGTTCTTTCGCCATGTCCAGAAGCTTTTTATCCATGGTTTCTTGCTGCGAAGAAGCAGAAGCGGGTCTTGTTCACTTTCTTTTCCGACGTGGAGGAGGAATTTCTACGTCAGGAGCTTCTACTCTTGAAAATCCTCTAAAAGGAGCATTGTTTTGCAGCTGAAATTCGTAAATATTTGTCACCAGGTTTAGCTAATTCTTCATCTATCCACTATGCAAACGCAAATGCCGAAATAACCCTAATCATGACACCCAAAATTACAGAAACAAAAGTTTCTACCAGTTTATATTAACTAGTCAGTGACTTGGAACAATGATATCTTCATGTTGGTTCCTACAATTTAATGCTCTCTTCCTTTTTGTTGTTGAACTAAAGTTTTGGATCGATTTTCAAATTTTTTTTAGATAAATGAGTTTGTATTTTGTAAAAGAATAGAGAATCTAAAAATGACCGCTAAACAAGTTATTTTAGGAGAAATTAATGTTACAAGGGTTAAGGTGAAATCAACCCTAAACTAAGGGAACCAAAAGCTATTTCATTGAACAATGATCATAAGCAAGCCGAAAATCGAAATGGTTCTCATGTAGTACGGCTAAGAATTCATCACGACAGGCCTAGACTAACCTCAAAAGTAAGTATGGGGGTTGTTCGGGGAGTAAAGACTGCATTTACTTTTATGTTAGCAGAATTTCAAGTTAATGATTTATAATCTGAGTTTTTCTCTCTATGCAGCACTACACGTTTAATAAGTCCAAGAACAGATTCGTGCGAACCACAGCTCTAAGGAAATGATATGGTCCTGCAAGGATTGAAAATAAAACAACTATATATCGTATTGCGAGTACATACTTTATTGAAATAAAACAACTATGATTATTTGTGTCCAACGAATCCCTCCTCTTTCTATGATGTTCCAATACAAACTTGTTCTTATTTCCCTTATTCCAACCTAATTTGCAAGAAAGACACAACCTCTAAAGTTGAATAGCATGAACGGGTGACCAAATTAAGGAAAAAAACTACCTAGGATGCTCTCTTTTATCACCTAAAGTAGAGTCGATCGAGATGAAATTCTCATGGATAGTTTGGAGGGAGAGAACAAAGTGACAAATCCTCTTTTTGGCTCTTGAAAGAGAGCAACATATCACAAATCACATCGGATTGTGCCTGAAAACATCGACTTCGTCGAATGATCAATTGATAAGTCTAACTATTGGCCATGATCATTTTCAATTAGGTAGATAAACTTAAACCTAACCCTAGAATTAGGATACTTGTCATATTTTTCTGCGTGTATGCTGAATCTCTGTCATAAACTGGTTTCAAAATACGAGTAAAAGCCACAGAGAGATGATTTTTTTCTAACACTTATCTCCTGATCTACCCATCAAGTACTCTTGCAGATAGAGCTGAAATCATGATATATATATCTAAGATTCAAACCAATTAAAAGATAACTAAAACGAAAGTAGAAAAACTGATAATTGCATGGGTAAAGTCTTCACCTTAACGCCGGCATCTTCTCCAGTTAAGTTCGCGTCCATTAGCAGATGTAAGAAGGAACAGGAAGAACTCCGGCGAAACTACAAAGATTCGAGAAGAAGAGCATCAGAACCTGAACGGGCTCCAATCGGAAATCGAGATTGAAAACGATGATCAGAATGAGGAGAGAAGAGAAAGCAAGACGAGAAGAGCGGCCATGGAGTCACATGAGGGTGAACTATAGAGCAAGCTCAGCCAGTACTGTAATTTCTGCATATATTTATTCTGGTAAGAAATAATTTTTTAATTCCCAGGCCGAGCGAGTTGCCCCATCAAACGTCGACAGAATGCAGACTCTTAGAGGCTCTGCAGCTCTAGCCCTAACTTCTGGCTTCTTCTGTCATTTGTTTTCTTCCCATCAAAACCCTAACATGCTTTAATTTCTATTTTCTTTAGCTTATTATCATGAGTTAATTGTCAATAAATACCTATATTTAATTTATTTTTTTAAATAACACCTCTAAGTTTTTAGCCTCATAAATTTATTTATCAAAATATGAGTGTTGATACTTTGAGGTTGCTACTTTCCAATCAATTTGAAGCTGCGGCGAGTTTACTTTCTCGCTCTCGAATTCAGTGCGATGGAGTGTAGGTTGATAAGGTTACAAAAAATACCGTCAGATTTACTTTTTTATCACACTTCTTAATGTAGACGTTGATCTGTATAGTTTGATTTGTCTGGTTAATATAATAAATAATTATAATACGTTGAATGCAAATCAAGCACGACTTGCGTACAATAAAAATATATCGAACTAGTTGTTGTAATCAGCATTTGATTATTCTAACAACAATTAATAATAAAATTATGATTAATTTTAAATTTAATGTTGAATTTTTGATTTGGTTGAGTAATAATTTACCATGGATAGACTTGCAAAATATCTTCTGATCGTTTGGAAAATAAAATAATGTGTGGTGGGCAAGAAAATATGAATAAACTAAGATATGATATTTATTTGATCATGTACGTCGATATCCTCCTCCTGGACATAAGTAGTCCACATACCAGATCAATGGTTGGATCCTGCTCCAGCCAGGTATTGTGGGACCTACTATTTGACGGGGCATAATCCTCAGCCGTTCGTTTTTGGAACATCCACATGGAAATATGTTACAGACAAACTTTAGAGTGACGAGAATAACTGGAGTTTTGGTCGGGAATGACTCTCCTTCGCCATGAATTACTAAAATTATACGTAGTATACTACGTATATAGTGCATCATATACGTGTATTCATATACGTTTTTCGTTGACGTGTACTATTCGAGCATAGACGTTTATAAGTGCATAATTTATTTAAGCATGATGTGTACGAACCCGAGTCTTGCCCTGTCAAGGAGCTCGGGTTGTTGCGTCTCTAAACCCGAGTCTTGAACCGCGCTGATTGCAGCGTCTCAAAAGAATCTGTCATTAGGATTTAAATTATCTAATTTCTTGGACTCAAACAAATGAAATCTGCAGAATCACGGTGTGCAGATTCCTCCTCCGAAGATTCTCGGTTTATGTCGACCGAGAATCTGATCAATCATAAACGACTTATTCCGGTTTCAACATTCCAGAATAAAAAACAACTATAATGATAGAGTACCCATTGCAAAATCACGTGCGACTCTAATCAGATTTATGGTCGTCGGTTTACGAACATACAAGAGTCCTAATTTGAGATCAAAACACGTTAAAATCTCAATGCACGATGACTCGTTTTTTTTTCAATCGACAAATGGATGAAACCCTAAAATGGAAGGTGGTTTCTTTTCAACTTAGTCTAACACGAAATAAACACTGAAGTTTGGAGAAGTTAAAAATAAATTGATTTGATTATTGTCACATAGAAAGAGATCGCACTAGGCCTTATCGTCGCCTTTTTTTTATCTTTTTATTTAAGGTTGTCACTTTCTAACATAGTCCAACACTAAATAAACGTGCCTTCCTTTTGTGTTTTTTTTTTATTCTTTTCCATACTCAAATTTCATTTTATTATTGTTACCTTAAAATTACGAGATTTCCATTTAAAAGATCAAATTTTGAGAGAGATTGAAAACTAGTTGAGAACAACAAAATTTGTCACAAGAGTAATTATTTTATTCGATGAAAAAACTTGCATACCGTGTGTCGTATGTTAATACGTACGTATACAACATGTAACATACATACACGTGTATAAGAAAACCGAGAATATATGTACGTAGAGTTGAAGAAACTAAGATTTGGTGAAGCTAATTGGCTTGAACGAGGAGAACCAGGGAAATTAGAGCTTTAATCGAGCAAAAATGGCGGCTTGGAGATCCCCGGACCTTGCTCCCACGGGAACTTTAACGACGAGGTCCTGAAGAGTTAAGTCATCAATGGAAGAAATGCTTCCATGCAGGATTTGAAACTGTAGATCTCTCAGTGCAGTCATCAGCCTAGCTGTTGGGTGGTCCAGATTCTCCGACTGAACTCTCACCATGGCGTCGCCGCCGACCATTTTAACGTCGACCTCGAGCTTCGATGCTTGTGTGCTGTTTTCCCTTGATTGATCGACGGTTGAAGTGGTGGCGCTTTGGTTGTCGGTGGCGTCCGGCGTGTCCAGTTTCACCTTTTTCGGCCATTGGAGCTGCGATTCGAGCTCTTCCAATGTCGTTTTGAGCTCGTTTATGTAGGAGACTGCGTCGGAGAGCAATGAGGCTTTGTCCATTCGAGAAACGTTTGGGACCACGGCGCGTAGCGCGTAGAATCGATGGTTCAACTTTTCCCGGCGTTGCCGTTCGGCTTCTACGTGGTCCAGCGGCGTTTCCCGTCCTTGGCTAGGTTTCCGGCCACGTTTCTTCGGCATCGTTTTCTCCGAGACCACCGCCGTCGAACGAGTGGAATCGGAATCTGAATTGTCGAAATGGAGTTTGTTGCCAGCCAAAGCTTCGCTGTTCTTTTTGTTGGTGGTGGAGTTTCTTTCTCCGGCGACTCCGGATGGGATATTTCCGGCCAGAAACTGTGGCTGGTCGGCGTAGGACCTGCCGGAGAGAGGATACCCGAATAAGGACTTGACCTGCTGAACGAAGCTCCAGCTTTCTTTGACCGTCTCCGGCGATCCAAGCTCAAGAACTCCGCCGCAGATAGGCAGACAAACAAGCGTCTGAATTCCATGAATCTGGGCTTCTCTAGCCCTCTCGCAGTCGTAGAACTGAAACTGTGAAGCGCCGGAAAGCCACACCATCATACCGGAGCTGAAGACCTTGCCCGGAACATCATCGCCGACGGGGAAAGACAGCGTCAACGACATAAGGTAGAACCACTCAGGGTCCCCGCAACCACCGCCGTTGAGGCTGTCGGCGATGGAAGAATGAGCGCTTCTCTTCCCACTACTTTTAGCGTCTCCACAGCCATGAAAATAGCCGTCTCCCCACGACAGGAGCACCCGACCGCCATCGCCGTCGATGGAGGCTTTCCAGAAGATGGAATAAGCCCACAAGCCCGGCTGGATTTGAGCGACGAGTCGGAGATTCCGGTGAAGAATGGGAGGAGATTCGAGGGAGGAAGAGAGCACCGAAGGGGAAGAGAGTTGGAAGTCATCCATGGCGGGAAAAGAAGGCGAAGAAAAATGAAGGCAATCCAGGGTGGTTCAGAGACTGAGTTGCAGAGATTTAGGAGGAAGAGCAAGTGTCCTAAAATGGCGAACCAAAGAAGACGGGAGAACCATATATCGTCCTTGTCGTTCTTTGTTCCATGACACGTCACTCTCGTCTCACTCCCTTATCGCATATAAAATATCTAAATAAATAATTGGTCCCAAACAATCCTAAAAATCGAGGAAAAACAGCAATTAATCGTGAAATATCTCTTGCAATGAATCTTTGGAAATCGATATAATTTGAACCAACATCTAATCGTTACGATTTCTGCCAAGTGTATAGTTATTTCCGTGGTCTTCATCGATTCCAAATTGCTTTCATGTTAAATTAGAGAGTAGACATTGCTGACGAATGAAAGATAAAATGATGAATAGTAAATAAACAAACACTTCAATTCTTTTGTCAACTTTGTGTAGTTTAAGCTCATTTTAGGCCTATTCAAATATATTTTTCTTTTGTAACATTTATACATCAAAACTATGTATGCTATGCAATATGATTTCGGTTTCGTGTAAACAAATTTAAAATGGGAACAGAGCAAACAAAATACGAGAAAAGATTCAAAGAAAAAGCATTAAAATCGAGGGGATGACAAAAAGTCAAAATTTAAAATAGAAGTTCTAAATCTGCCCATGTTTCACACGTGTTATAAAATGACGTCTTACGAGTAACGACATTGATTATTCAGAAAAAAGAAAAAAGAAAAAAGGTGGTCTCGATGCTGGGAAATTAAGCTGGCCCCACCGTTTTAGGCAAGTTGACACCCAAAATATGAGGACCATTTGAAAAGGTTTATAAAAACTAATTTTAAGCACGTGTTTATTAAATTACTCGTCGTTTGTGTCTTCCACTGGCAAGTGTGAGAGCCAGACCAGATGGGCTTGTAACGGGTGGACCTGTTTGGATTCTCCTTAATTGAACCAAACTTACAACCCACTCGTGCAAAACCATAACATACAACCCATGCGTTGATCTCGCTGTTTAGGTAACAAGGACAACTCTACTGATTAATCATTCATATTGTTCACTCCTACTAGTATTACCATAAAAAGATAAATCAGATTCATTCTTTTCTTCACAAGACGGGTCGTCAGTCTGGCGACAGAACCAGCTACGAAAACCTACTAGAGATAATGTAATCATTATTTGTGCACTTAGTCGTTGTCGCCTAAACCTGATTGTAAGGCAATCCATAAACAATGAATTCTGAATTACTAGTATATACTTCAAATTGGTATCCTTCCAAATGGAGTAGTTGATCATTGTTTCCAATGGCAAAGCAACTGTGCTGATAAATTATTCCACTTGATTATTTTTAGTAGAACCATGACCAAGTCTTATAAAAATCTAAGGAACCTCAATTACTACACCTGCATTAGGAAGGGGAGGAAACAATGAATGAAGTAGTTGATCATTTTAAAATGCAAAGAACGGAAACCTACTTCTTTTATATTGAACAAAAGAGATTATTAAAGAAACAAAATGTGCAACAGACCGATTAGAATATTCTTTAATCATAAAAAAATGGATCCAACATTCTAACCTCAGGATTCGGAGTACAAGGGCCTCTGTTCCTAGCAAAAAATTCTCACAGAAATAAAATACCTCCATTTGACTTCTGTGTGGGCTCCGGGCAATTTGTTCCTACATTTTGAATACAGTCAAATATATATCATGTATTATTATTCTCTGTGCAAAAGTGCCAGAAAGAGTTAGCGATAAACATTATGCTCTCACTGTCAAAGTGATTTAAATAACCTCCAGCCAAAGCCAAGGCAAGAGCATCAAATCTAGCTACAAACCTTCTACTAAAAAAATTAATAAACATCATTGTATCCCCATATTTATAAAAAAATTAATAAAAGCTAAACCTAGTATGCTGATGCATACTTGTGTGTAATGTATCAGCATAACTAGTCAAAGAATTACCTGAACTTGAAAGATATCTGATTCATGATGATCCAACAAAAGCAATCTGGGACTGAAGAAATCAATTTGAGCACTTGATGGCACCGCAGTTGGAATTTCTTTGAACCAAATTGAATCAATTTTTGTGCAGGAGCCATTGAATGACTTTTCTATCTACATTTGTAGGAATAATACATAATTCAGCTTCTAGGGGGGAAACCAGTCATTACTAGCAAGAAATTACAAATTTGAAAACTGAATCATGACACAAGTTACAATGAAAGTCAGCAGAAATAGGAGGCTCACAGAGAGAGACATTGTATTTTACTTTTCCAGGCATGTGAGGACATGTTTAGCATTTATAGAATGCAAATATTTACAGGTCAACTTTAAGTTTGAGATGTAGATTTGTTCTACTTAACATCAGTAATGAAGAACCATAACTTTCATAAACAAATTTGTGTTTTGATCAGAGTCATCGATAATGAGAAAGCGACATTGTAAGTAACATAATCATACATGAAATTTAGTTAATTGTTATACTTAATTTCAATATCTACAATTTGTACTTAGAAGTCAAGCGCATGTACAAAACAATCATTATTTACTCAAGACCCTACGACCTATTTTTGTTTTATAGATACATCTAGTAGCAATGACTTTTGATGTTAAACACCAATAAAGAAGAAACAGCTGAATACCACCAAAATGGAAAATTTTATAAACATATGCATGTAAGTTTCATATATAAAAAAAATTGGTGTAAATAAATTTTGAAAATCTGCATGGCCCCTGCTTCACAATACTCTATAATGTTTCCCATAAAGTAATGAGGCACAAAACCGTTTTTTGCAATGAGACAAAGAAATAATCGGCCAAAAAGCATAATAAGATAAAACATAAAGAGTAAGACAAACCATCTTTGCAGATCATTGTTTTGATTGAATGAGTCCGGAGGTGAAGTTTGTACAGGTATTTCAAATTCCTCTGTCAGTGGTTGATTCCAGTTGTAACCAGATAGAACATTACTTGATCCTGCAGTCTCCCAGTATTGATAATTAATTGCAGAACGAAGGCGATTGTTTCTTTGAGAATAATATATTCTAGTCGCAAGAGGAACAGGGACATCTGCTTTAAACACAGCAGAAATCATTCAAAAGTCCACATTACAACAAAATGGAAAAGAAACACACATGAATATACAACCAATGTCTAATGGTATGTAAGAAAGTCCAGGGGTAAACCAGCTGGTGATCCAGAGAACCCACATGAACGGCGCCAACAATTTAGAAAACAATTAGTGATCACCTTAATTTTAGAAGATGAGGCCAGAAGAATTCGAACTGGTTTTATAAAAAAATCTTTCAGCTTGTTGATTTGACTAAATATATGTTTTATACAAGAATTAAAAGAAGTACTACTACTAATGTCTCAAGCTGTATTACCTTAGATTCAGTGGAAGAAATAAAGATTAGGACAGTAAAGAAATAAAGATTTGGACAGATATGGGTACCACAATCTTAGGAATATCCCAAAATCTATAAATGGTTATATAAAATTATGGCATTTGGAGAGTCCACTATTCTAGTAGATCATGATATCCAACAGGATTTTTATTAACGAAATTAATATCTTGACAAAGTGAATGAAGCCATAAATCTAACGTGCTAGATAGACAAAAAGCAAACTTTTGTAAGATATTTACATTTATGTTTTTCTGCCCCAAACCTAGAAGTAACATAAATAATTAGACCAATTTTAGAAAATAAAAAAAAAAATTATCGTGATGGTATATGTATGTGTAGTAATAAGAAGCCAAAGATGAAAGGAAAAAGGGGACAAAAAAAGACTCACAGTTAAATGCTTCCTGATTTATGTCTGTGATAGCTGAATTAGGCTTATAGTTGTCTGCAAGAGGTAAACTTTTATCTGTCAACCTACGAGAACAAAATATGATTTATTTTTCCAGTAACCACATGATAACAGATAGATACTCTGAAAAGTGAATACTAGAATTAGACACATTCAACAGACCTTTCACTAGAATCATACAAAATTCATTAGCAAGCACTAATAATTAATTCAAGAAACGACATGGCAGATAAATGATCAAAGAACTTTCCAATGGTCAGGATAAGCTCATAAAACATCCATTAAATTCTAAGGATTTCAAATCCTCCTTCCTAGATATGCTCCATTCAAGTTTAAGATTTCAGATGTCAAGCTCAATTTTCCTACAACAAAAAAAAAGCTGTGGCGCAGACAAAACAGTAAGTAAAATAGAAAAAAGTAAATGAGATTGGAGGTGAGGAAAATCTCTATTTCTTTGCTCAAAAGGATTAGGTCTCTGGTGTGCTAAATATTCTTAGAACTGGAAATTAATAACAAGTTAACAACACATTGAGGAATGCATTCATACAATTTTGACCATCCTGCTGAAGGAACAGTTCCCCAGGCTGATTGGTTAGAGCCTCCAGCAATAATTCGTGTACCATTTGTCACACTTGCTCCACCTATGGAAGTATAATTTATTAGGAAATGGTAAATATATGAAGCTGCTTAATAAACTAAATCAAACGAAAGAGTTAACCCCTATTTTTGCAAAAGATGATAGAAAGTATGAAAAATAACATAGAGATCTTCAAATGAGGATAAAAAGCTCAAGTACTAGAAGTTTAGATACAAATTTTCGTTTTAATAATTATTCTCACTTTTTGAGAGCACTGAATTGGAAGAGTTTTCCCTTGTTGACCTATCCAACTGAGTTCCTGAGGCAAAAGTCCCATCTCCATTCATCCAATCATATTTTTCATGCTCCAGAACCTGTGTATCTTGGTTTGAGAGAGATTAAGGACTAAACAAGAATCAAATTTAAAATACAATGACAACTAGGCATAAACAAATTCCAAAAGAAAGAAAACCATGAAATAGAAAATAAACCTAGACATGAGATAGCGAGCACATATAATCTAGAAAGAGATGTTATATGAAAGATACTACAATATACAGCTAACATATTTTTCTTCTCCTTCTTAAGATGTTTCTTGTGCCCTGTAGCTCCATTAAGGCCCAAAATAGATTCTTTGACAGAATTCAATGACTGACAGATCTCTGCACAAAGTGAATTACAAATTCAGTTATCAATACCTCACCGTAAAGGAAGAAAGACCCATTCGATACAAATAGGTCCATAGAGTATTTCTAGCTAATGATCAATATGGAATTAAAATAGTAATCTAAATTAGAAAAACATACATTGACTAAAAAATTATCCAATAGTGAATTGAAAAATATCTATTACTTTCGCATCTAATTGATCTTTTCATTAAATTTTAATATCACAATCGATGTTCTGGTCGTCTCTTTGTAAGCTCTGACTATTAAACAATCCACAAACTTGCACAATATTCAGAGCTGCTACTCACTTATTGACACATCATCAAGAAAAATAATTGGCGTCAACATTGCTTGTAAATCCATCAAATGCAAAGACATCAATATCATTAGGAATATAAAGGTATTTTACCTATACGTTCTCAAAAAAGTAAAAGAGGAAACAGAACCTTCATGAACAGCATATTGGCTAGCCTTGACTGGCTTCTTACAAGCATTGCAACATACCTACAATGATAAGTTAAAAGGAAACAGAAGTATGAGTTCGCATCAAGATTTTCTTGCATACAGATAAGTATGAACAAATTCTTCATCAAATTCTTAGCAGAACTCTATCACAATGTTTCAATCTTCAGAAGCATAAGGCTCAACATATGATGATAAAAATTTATGCTTCTTCAATTTACTCCCAACTTTTAAAAACAAAAAACTCCTGAAAATTAATTGCTATAATTTTGAAGTTTTGTTGATCAAAGTTCCGGCCAATTACATACTCCTATTAAAGAACATAAAAGTGCTCATATGGAACCAACGTCAGCCATTTAAGATCTCAGTTTAATTGCATAAGAATTTTCAGTCTTTTTTTACCTGCAGCAGGTCCTTGCTCTTTTCTTATCGGAAATGTAAGTTAATGCATGGATTTTTTTATTTTCCAAACTGCCCCCTTGACCCCTCAAGAAAAGGAAAAAATTTACATGCAGCAGAAATACACAAGAAAATGTCGTAATTGAGCAACATAAATTTCTAAACATAAAAGCACTTAAGCGAAAATAAGAGATTGCAATAGCCTGACCAAACTTTACCAAGTCTAACGGATCATCCATAGGCTTCAAACCATAGACATCCATATCTGCGGTTTCATTAGAAAGCAACAAACATTAGAAGGGAAAAACAGGACATAACAAAATTCCGCAAAAAACTAAATAAATCCATTTCTTAATCTAAAAAAATTGATCCAGTTGAATTCTGTTTAACAAAATTATATGGGAAAAAGTCATACCAAGAAGCTCAGATAGTATTTCCGCACAGGAAATACCTCTAATCAACTGACCTAAGAGCACTGTGATACACATCCATTGCATTTAGTTATGTTGAAGGCGGCCCAAGTAATAATTGTGTAGCTGTGGTTTATTTTTTAAAATAAATTGTATGAATCGAGTTTTGCATTTTATTATGTTAGTGGTGAATTTTATCATGCCCCACCACATTCACTTTCATTCCCAACATAATGTTATAAGATGAAAAATTTGTTCCATCTTCCTTTTCTAAAACTAATATTATATACTCAGTCTATGCATGAGAAAGAACAATCAGTTGAACAAGCCTAAATTAACTTGTTGCTGTACTAAAAAAATGTGATAACAGCACATAAGTATGATTTGAAAACCTTCTTCATCAAGAAGATTTGCTTCATCTGCCTCTTGAAATTCTCTGAAAATAATTTGAGCAGCTAGTTTCTTATACCCAGCCTCTTCTGTGAAAGAACAGATGATGTAACGTTTAACTCCTTAAAAATAAAGCTAAGACAGTATTATATGACCTCTAGAAATAAATATAATCAATCAAAATCCTTACCTGCTCTGGATTGGGATAAACATCCAGACTCCAGCAATTTTTCCAAAACTGCCATGCTCCCACTTCAGAGGGAGCGTACCATCCGAACTGAAAGGAAATAGAAATGTGGAAACAAGCAGACAAAATAGTTATTGACTACAAAATAAGTGTGCTACTGCGGCACTTGCTGATCAGACGTAACCGGCACTACTTCAAACAAACAAACAAAAAAATATCAAGGCAGATGCAATCTGAGAACGTGTCATCAGAAAATTCACAATGCACGCACTCATATAACCCCCTCTTACACTAAATCCATCATACAAGTCGCATTAACACTGATTTGATAACTTCTATCTGGAAAAAAAATAAAAACGGATATAAATTTTTTTTTTACTCTACAGCCACATCTCGTCCTGAAAAACAGCCGATCAGGAATAAGAATCTATAGATACCTTCGACGCAGTCACGAAAGGTGCTTAAACATAAGAGGACGAAATCAGCCGCGAATAAGCAGCAATATAAAAAGAAAATTCGGACCGATTCCCCCGGGACTTGAAAGTGAGGGAAATGCCAAGCGAAACTGGACGCGAGCGAGAATGGCGAGAGGTCAGAGGTACAATCTAGACTCGATCAGGCAGAGAAGAAAACGCTGCACCGCGTTGAAAATGAGGGATGAAGAAATCGCCCGCTCTCTCGCTCTCTCTCCTTCGCTCGCACCAGCCGGATCAGGGGATAAATCGAAATATAATATAAAATAAAAAAGAATGGAAGCCGCGCTTTTATAACACCCGTCTACTGCTTTGGGCCTTCGGTTGCCAGCTACGTTGCCCGCTCTTCTAATGTTAAAAAGCCCGCTCACCAAGTAAAATATAATTTTAATATCAAATCAATTTCAAATATTAGTTGTTTGATAAATAGGCAGAGAGTCAGGATTGTATGGCAAAACTCCAAGCCCTTCCTGACTCACCTCCACTCCACGTAGACGTGTCTCGTATTTTGTCTTTTTTCTTTATAATAGTAATAATTAAAAACATTATACTATAAAAAATGTTATAATTTTCAAAAGAACATCTATGCAATAATAATAAGTATGAGTTTCGGAGAAGAGGGCTTGCGAATTATTGAAAATAATTGAGAGAGATTATTGAAGAAATTAATGGGTAAGGTCACAATACTACTATGCAAGACGACAATTGCTTTCAAATTAGTTTATGACAAAACATTATTTATTTTTAAATGTCACACGTCCCCATTTATTATTTAAATTTCAAATTAAATTAATTTACTTAGCCGGATAAACAACAATATAAACATTTTAGTCATGCTTATAATTTCGTGACAACATATTGACTTATTAGCGTCTACAAATTATGCGAAGATGTGTTTGTTGAGATAGCTAAATGAAAATTTAATATTATGTCGACGGTGGTTGAAAGATGCAAAATTATAAAATATTCATATTTAACAGTCAAACTTTACGTCACAGATTGATACATCAAATTAAACTTGATATAAAATAATATATCAAATTAAACTTTATGTTTAAATTATGATGTTGTCACAGTCCGAAATTGACAATTGGAAATCAATTATTTCGTGTTAAAGAGGAAAAAGGTGAGGAGGACAGTTCATGCCTGATGCCTCTCCCATGTTGATATTTATGCATAAAGAAATATCTAAATTAACAAATTATTTTTGCTTTTAGATAATTTTGAGTATTTGTATCCCGTGGACAATTGCTCACAAATAATTCTAAAATAAAATAATTGAAGACAAATAAAATTAATAAATGGGATAATTAAACTTGAAATAAGAGCATTTATGTATAAAAATATAAATAAGGAGAAATCATTTCTAAAATAATCCACCTGAGGCGCGTGGAGAGCAATTGCTCTTCGAACGAAAGCTGATCTGGACTGAAATGGATAAGAACATCTCTTCCACCAACCCACATCAGCAAAACTGTGGAATCCGAACTGGATTTGCAGAAAACCCTTCTTCTCCGTCTTCTCCGGGAAGACCATCTTCGAAAAACTTCATCTTTTGCATGGATAATACCGCACTGAAACCCTGTTTCAGCTTCGTCGTCGGGTTTGTTTGGCCGCGATTTCGTTGATTTCTCCGGCTGTTTTCCTCGCCGGATCTCTCTCGAGTTCAATCCGATTGAAATTTGAGAGACTGGGTGCTTCGAAATCCATGAACTGGGATTTGGACGTCACTTTCTTCACGCTTCTTGCTCTGAGTCTCTCTTTGAAGATTTCCATATTCAGATTCAAATTCAAAACCCGGCCACTGCCTCTCTAGCTCGTTGAAAGATTACGCTCTGACTCAGATTTTCGAAGTTGATTACAGGTTCAGATCCAAATGGGTGCGGGTTTCTCAAGTGATTCGCCGCAAAAAGGGATTGGACTGGGACAGTTACCGGAGAGCTGCGTGGCTTTGGTTCTGATGAACTTGGACCCGCCGGAGATCTGCAAATTGGCAGGGTTGAACCGAGCGTTTCGCAGTGCTTCATCCGCAGATTTCATCTGGGAATCGAAATTGCCTTCGAATTATGCAGCTCTAATGGAGAAAGTACTGAATATGGAGGACAAAATTGTGCTGAGAATGCAGAGGAGAGATATCTACGCCTTCCTTTCAGGCCCCAACTCTTTCGATGGCGGTAAAAAGGTAAATTTCTCCTAATTCATTTATCCCTCCTTGTTCATCTGCTTCAGATTGTGAATATGTGATTTCTGATTTTTTGTCAAGGTGATTTGGCTGGACAAGAAGTCAGGTGGAATTTGCTTGTCGATATCGTGGAAGGCGTTGACGATCACCGGAATCGGTGATCGGAGATACTGGAATCACATTTCGTCGGAGGAATCCAGGTGAGAGCCTTCATTCTTCTTCCGATTTCCCCATTTTCCGTATTCTCTCTGACCTTCTCCGGTCGATTTATAGATTCCAGACGATCGCATATCTCCAGCAGACATGGTGGTTCGAGGTGAGCGGCGAGTTGGAGTTCGAGTTCGCGCCTGGGCTCTACAGCATGTTCTTCCGGCTCCATCTGGGCAAGTCGTCGCAGAGACGCGGCCGGAGAATCTGCGACCCGAAGCACATCCATGGCTGGGACCTCAAACCGGTTAGATTCCATCTCGCCACCTCGGATTCTCAACAAGCTTCTTCCGAGTATCACTTGAACAACCCCGGAAGCTGGGTGCTATACCATGTCGGGGATTTCAAAATCCAGAATTCCAAATCGAAAATCAAGATTAGATTCTCGTCTACTCAGATCGACTGCACTCACACCAAAGGCGGCGTTTGCGTTGACTCGGTTCTGGTGCGTGAGAAGATGAGGACAAACACACGCCATTAATCAAAACCTGTTTTTGGGTTAGAGAGGAGTTTCTTGTGTAAATTGTTCATACTAGTTGCAGTCAAGTTTATGTCACAAAATTGGTTTCTTTGATCAAATCATAAGTTGATTAGTTATTCTAGTTCTGTATCTAGATGTTTGTATTCATAGTGGATGAGAACATTGAGCAAAAAAACGCTGAAAAACAAGGCCAAACCATTTAATCAATCCCAATCCGAAGAAAAACCCAATTCACATAGTTCGGTTTCGATTAGTCTTCAGGTTGAATCAGCTTGGTTTTGTTTTATTTTTTCTAAAACCGAACCAAACCGAACTGGTTTCGGTGTGCCCACTTCCATGACATGCAAAGAGAAGCTCTAACTCTAACATGTAAGGCTTTGGGTAACGTTAGGATCAATTAGTAAACCACAATTGAAGCTGTGCGCTGCTTTTATTTTCATAATCTATATGCTTCATGTATGGGTTTGCAAAATCGAAAGGGAGTTGATTTGGAAAGTTGTGTGATTTGAAAGAGAAAAATCTGGAGATGGCAGGAGGAAAAAAGTGTATGATTTCGATGAGATCACTAAAAAAGGAAGAGGTTTCCTTTGATGAGGTTTCGAGCAGCGATGGTGAGAGATCGACGACAGAATGTAACTGAACAATCCATCTCCACTTCATCATCCTGCCCGCCGACGCCATTGTTGAACCTCGAGCTTTTCCTCAATCGAGAAGGTTTGCCGAGAATGGCTGAAAACTCCGATGCTAATCTTGGGAGGAGAAGGAGAGAGGAATTAGAGGAGGAGAGCAGATCCGGCAGTGAAAACATCGACGACGGCTCCGGCGACGACCGAGAACCGACCAACGGCGACCCACCGAGAAAGAAACCACAGCACCGACACACTCCCCGGCAAATCCAAGAACTCGAACAGTATGTCCGGTTTTCTCAATTTTCTACGTGGGATTTCTTTTTTTTTTTTTTGCATGACCATTTCTGAGTTTTTTTTTTCAGGGTTTTCAAGGAGTGCCCTCATCCTGATGAGAAGCAAAGATTGGAGCTAGGCAGTAAGATTGGTTTAGAAAGCAGACAAGTCAAATTCTGGTTCCAAAATCGTCGAACCCAAATGAAAGTACGCAATTTTACGTTAACCAATCTCTGGTTTTTATGATCTTCATGTTTGTTTTTGTTCACCAGACTCAGGTGGAAAGGCACACGCATGGATTGCTCCGGCAAGAGAATGTCAAGCTCAGGTCTGCGCACTTGTCGATCAGAGAGGCCATGAGGAACCCAATTTGCTCCATCTGTGGTGGCCCTGCAATGATGGGCGAAATTTCCCTCGAAGAACAGCAACTCAGGATTCAAAACGCCAAACTGAAAGACGAGATCCACCGTGCTTTCTTCCTCGCCGGAAGGTTTCTGGGTCGACCGATTTCGACGCTCGGAACCCCCGTTGCAGCCCCACTTCCAGGCTCAAGTTATGAGGTTGGAGTTGGAATGAGCGGCTTTGTCGGGCTCACTCCGCCGGCGTCCGCGCCTCTCCGGCCTGACTCCGCCGTCGGAAATTCGCGTAGGCCGGTATGTAGGTCGGTATTTCTCGAGCTGGGTTTGGCTGCCATGAATGAACTACTGAAAATGGCACAGATCGACGAGCCTCTCTGGAAAAAAAATTCGAACACCGGAAGAGAGATTCTGAACGAGGAGGAGTATATCAGAATGTTTACTCCTCGTACCGGTTTCAAACCAGATGGTTTCGCCAGCGAGGCGTCGAGAGAGAGCGGCGTTGTGATCATCAACAGCGTCGCTCTCGTCGAAACTCTGATGAACTCGGTTGGCGATCCAATTTACTTGAAAAATTTCTCTTTTCATCTTATTATATCAGGCAGCTGAACTTCTTTCTTCTCCTGTAACTGTTCTTAGAATCGGTGGGCGGAGATGTTTCCTGGGTTGATCGCCGGAGCTGCCACAACCGACGTGATCTCGGCCGGAGTCGGAGGAACAAAACACTGCGCATTACAACTGGTATTGAACTGTAATTATGATTAGAAAACCTAACACAGAACGCAAGATTTAGAGTTTGAAAAGTGGATGTGGATTCTCAGATGGAGGCGGCGCTGGAAATTGTGTCCCCGTTCGTCCCCGTTCGGGCAGTGAGGTTCCTCCGGTTCTGCAAACAGCTCGGCGACGGGGTTTGGGCGGTGGTCGACGTCTCCATTGAGGCCATGAAAGAAGCTCACCCCAGATCCAGGAGGCTTCCTTCTGGCTGTGTTGTTCAAGCTTTGCCAAATGGGTTTTCTAAGGTTCTTTTTTCTACTCTCTTTCAATTATTCCACCATTTTAATGAATGATTATAGATATTATTTTTTAACTCATTATTTTAATTCAAATTATAAATAATTATTTATATTTTAAATTATTAAATTTATTTAAATTGATCTAATTACAATGACATATAAAGGATAATTATGGACTAGCAACTTATGATGACATATTGGTTTAAAGTAGGAACATAAATCTTTAATTTAATTCCTTAAACTTTGAAGGATTAGTGTTTATCTTATATTATAATTATGGCATAATACCTTGAAGTTTAGGGCATCATTAAGTGTTAAATTTCTATCACTTATAATACTATGAAGTTTGATGTACCAATTGTCAACTAAAAAACATTTATACTTAAGTCTTAATTGTTATAATTAAAAATTTAAGGTATTAATAGATAGCATTAAAAGTTTAAAGTATCTTGAGTGTTAGAATTAGAGTTTTTTATTTTTTATAATAATTAGAAATGTAAGATAATGTTTTTAATTTGATGAAACCATGTCGACTAAATTAAGGAAATGGATTTTGAGTATGTAGGTTTCATGGGTGGAGCATGCAGAGTACGACGAAAGCCAAATCCACCCCCTTTACCGGCAATTAGTCAGCTCCGGGATGGGGTTCGGTGCTCTCCGATGGCTCGCCGCCCTCCGACGCCAGTGCCAGTTTCTAGCCATTCTCTCCTCTCCCTCCCTTCACCCTCCGACTCTCGCCGGTAAAACCGCCTACTCATCCACTTCCTCTGTTTTTAGTCTGCAAAACTTGCTAACCATGACGATTTAACGCAGCCGTAACTCCGGCGGGTCTTCGGACTATGCTTAAGCTCGCCTACAGGATGACGGAAAACTTCTATGCCGGAGTGTGTGCATCGCAGGCGCACCAATGGAACGAGCTCCGCGGCGGGAACGTTGACGAGAACATACGGGTAGTGACCAGTAAGATTTTCAATGATTCCGGCGACGCGCCGAGCGTTTTATTGGGCGCAGCCACATCTGTCTGGCTGCCAGTTTCTCCCGAAAGCCTGCTTGCCTTTCTTTGTGATCATCGGCGACGAAGCGAGTGGGACGTTCTGGCGAACGGCGGAGCCATGCAGGAGATGGCCACCATCGCCAAAGGTCATGATCTCGGCAACTGCGTCTCTCTTCTCCGAACAAGCGTACGTATCTCTCCACGAATTTTCATTTGAAACTCTCAATCTCTCTCTCTAGCATATAAGCTTGAAATTATGGATCAATTCAAAACACGAGACACCAAATCTTACAGGCTGCGAATGCGAACCAGGGCAGCCTGCTTATATTGCAAGAAACAAGCACAGACGCTGCCGGATCGGTCGTCGTGTACGCCCCACTCGACGTCATGGCCATCCACGTCGTGATGAACGGTGGAGACTCGTCCTCCGAGATGCTACCGCCGTCCGGATTCGCGATTGTGCCAGATGGACGGTCAGCCGGTCAAACAGGAGTCAACGTCAGTGAAAGTGGGTCCCTCCTCACTGTCGCCGTCCAGATCCTTGTGAACCGCCTTCCTACGGGCAACCACAAGGAGGACTCGGTGGAGACGGCCAACAGTCTCGTCTCCTCCACCATCATTAAGATCAAGGCCGCCCTATGCAGTTATAAAACAAATAGTTAAGAATAAACCAAACTACACAACAAGACTTATTGCTGGCACATTGTTGCCCAATGCAAGCGGAATTTTTGACTATTTGGAGTCTCGTGTGCTTTTTTTTTTGTATGTGACGATTGAACGGGATATAAACCGATATTCAATAATTTTATTGATGATGGTTAAGGGTCGAGATGGAAATTGCTCTTCATTTGGTACGATCCGTGAGTTAACGTTGGCAAAACCGGCCTCATACCTATGTGTAAAGCCAAACTTGCATGTCCGGGCTGGTTCAGACCTCTTTTTCCCTAGAACACAGAGTCACGATTCAAGCCAGAGATAAAATTGTGCTATCACAATCCGGGTAACTGTTCATATAGTTAAAAATGGTCCAACCAACTGCTCGAATACGGATTGCCAAAAGCCGATTATCAATAACTTCATTATAGAAAGAACACGAGTTCGACAATTTAAGGTTAGTTATGAATTGTTTGAGACATGAAAACAAGCAAATGATAAAACTCGATATTTTCTTGCATGAATGACAATATTCTACACAGATTCAACAGTATATAGTAGACAAGATATAAGAAAATCGAGTTTATTAAGAACATGTTTGGTCTCCCCTTCGAGTAAGCTCGCCATTAGTAGTAGCAAGCATGATTTTAGAAAACTTGAGTGCGCACTTGTTGCAATTCAAGAGCTACTAGTTCCCGATTAAAAGATTCGACTTCATTGCTTAACAAAGAAATATGAATTATCATGAAAATACTCTACACAAACTAGAAGTGAACCTTTTCCACTTGAGCCTACTCCGTGGAAAGAAAATGTGAAATTAAAAAGAATTTAAAACTCAAATATGCACACATCACAGAGAATCGGTCGTGGTGTTCCATTCTTGAAGACAATAAATAGTTTGAGAGAGGAGCTACTTCTATTTTGCTTACCCTTCGGGACCCCTTTTTTCTCTTCCTTTCATTCAAGCTCAACTGGTTTCAGCCTTCTCAATCAACACCTCAAGTTTCTAAATAAGAAACAAATTAGAGTAACAACTAAACCCCCTATATCCCTTTTCTAAAGTTTTGAAGTCATATAAGTTATTGCTATTAGTAGGAAAAAACATACCTTCACTGATTTGTTGACTTCTTCAAGTTTCTGAAGCAGCATTTCCTGAGATAGCATGCTTCTCCGCTCCGTTGTTACATATCGGGGCGAGCCAGTCTGCATAACAGATGACTGGAAGAGGAAAGGTTATAAGCTGACCAGTCTTCTTTGCGGGAGAATGAAATATTCGCACATTTACGGCCAAACTAAATATTCTATCTCTAGCGGTTATGTCGTGATTTGAACTAAAATAGGCTTCAAACATAGCAATGACATCATTACCTTTGCGCTTTTAGAAGGTGATTTAAATATGGTTGGTCCTTCGCCAAAGGATAACATACGAGCCACACTCTCCCTATCCACTTCAGCAGTTATAGTATGGGCCTTCAATGTTTTTCCAAGATCTTGAAAAGCTTTTGTGGCTTCTCGCATGATTACCTGGCAGCCATTAAACAGGGAAAATAACTGAAACCTTCTTTGAATAACTAATCAAAAGTAAGTAGGAGAACTTAATAAATAGCAAAACCAAAGAGTATTTGTTTCCCATGTAACAAAGTCTCATCAAACCTTCCTCAAAACCCCAGGTTTAGACATTCCTTGAATTAGGAGTTCATCAACTGGAGCAGCCTTTCCATGTGCTATACTTTCAATCCTAAAGGTATGTATTCCATATCTTGACTGTAAGCACCCTGGAAGGGCGAAATAGAGAAGCAATTAATTTCTTCAACTGAAACTTTATGAGTGAACTAAGGGTTTAATTAATATTATTAGTATTATAATTAAGAGTATTTCAAGTATTAGAATTGATTTACTTTTCCTATAAATAGAGGTCATTAGAGTTGTATTTCTTATATTTGAATATTAAATATGAATTCATCTCTTAGAGAGCGTGTCATTTCCGAGCTCTCGCTTGTGGTTGCTGGAACGACATTCTAGCTGAACCGTGTTGTATTTTTTATTTTATCTTCTATTCTAGTTCTAATCGGAAATGAACACATTCACTTCCCATCACTATACTCTTAAATAAGAAGCAACAACATACCACATTTTTTTAGCACAACCAAATATTCCATCATGAATTAAGACTATCCCTTTATAAAATTAGACAGGCTAAGGAAATTTTCTAAGTATCTAAAAAAAATTACCTAAAAGCAAGCTGATGCTTCCACAGTCAAAATTCAGAAGAGAAAAAAAGAGAAACATTGTACTTATGTTCAAACGTTAGAGCTCATTTTCAAAATTCGTGCAACATTAAGGACACCATGAAAAGAAATATAGGTTGCTATTCTGCACAATGGTGTTGGGAAACCGTGTCTAATACAGTTAGAGAAGTTAAAAGGAAAAACAATTTTTTTTGGTCTTGTAAAACTGAGACAACAATCGAAGAGAAGAATAATAATAATAGACCACAGACAAAAGTGCTTGATCAGTATTCAGTACCTTGTTCGATAATGATATCAATCACCAATGAAAGAGGTACATGCTTCTCGATAGTTACGATACCCCAAAAAGGTACAAATGACGGTCGAGAAACCTTCACAAGAAGGGTAAAAAGGGAAATCATCTATATGCAATTCTTTTTCGTATAAGAATGACTTCTTAGAGACGATACCTTGTAAACTATCTCAGTAGGAGTAACATATAGTTTCCGTGAGGCAAAATCCTTTTGAAGCACATATCTCCGAAATGGAAGATATAGTAGCATAATAATACCAATTCCCCAGGCTAGAATTAACAATAGTGATATAGAAAACCATATAACAGTGTCATATTTAACAGTATGCCTTGCCAGTTCATCAAAGGAGGCTGCATATAGTATCTGTTCCAAACTAGCTGAACTTTCATCATCGTCTAATTCAGATTCTGGACCAGAAAGTAGCTGACCTTTCGATGATATATGTTCTGACAGTGCATCGGCATGTCCCATCAACATACCTACAAGCTTCTGACCAGTGTAAAAAACACCAATCGATTACCAACAGAACAACCAACATAGGTTGAATTGAGAGGAAAATCACATAGCATCGAAAAGTAAGTTCGGATCTTGAATGCCAATTCTGAATCGATTAGAATCTATTGACTGGTTTTTTTGGCGAGAAGAGAGGAAAATTATGAATAGGAATACAAAGGAACCAAATGGAGCAAATATCTTAGTCAGCTCTCAAATAGAGACGGTGACATTTCTAGGGCAAAAGGGGAAACCACATAATAGAAGTTCACACAAATGGAAATAAAAATATGAAAACTTCATCAAGAAGCAGATAGAATAGATAATAGAATGTTCACTAACAGAATTAAAACAATGATAACTTCATCAAGAAGCAGTTAGAATAATGAGAGTTCGTCCCCCCGACCACCACTATCTACCGTCTCAAAAAACTCACTAATTTCAGCTTCAACAAATCTATGCCGGAAACAAGTTATTAACGATAGACATAAGATTCAATCAACAGAAGAGCGTCATCCGAAGAAAAAGAGACCTTGTAAAGTACAGAGAAATGCGATTTCAAAGAAAAAGGAGAGAAATTGACCTGCAAATTCGTCGAATTCTGGAAAGAAAAATTGCTGACAATGGTCGGGGTTAGGGTTTTAAGCAAAGGATACCAGCTGGCGAAGAAATTCTCCTCTTTCGATCGTACGTTTTAATTAATTGCGAATCGGATCCATTCGGGTCTGCTTTCGAGAACCCGGAAACTGACCCGATCAAGCTACGACTTTGAAATTTGAATACAAAACTGAAAACTCAACGGAAATCCATGTTTCGATGCTCAACCCGAACCGAGATTTGATATATACTCATAAATTTGTGCAATTTTTCATTAATTTATTCAATATTATGATTTAAAATATAAAATGGTATGAATTGAAAATTGCAAAGAGGAAGGACATGATCCTTAATTTATCCAATATTATGATTTAATGTAAGATGTTACTATTTAAATAATCAATTCTTGGTGGCTTTACGCATGGAATTTTGAGTTTATTTTAACAATTTATTCATCATGGGACGCAATCGATTTTAAATCATTGCACCACTTATTCGCACCATCATGCACAGTGAACTTGACCATTTGAGAAATATTTAAGCTTTGACCCGAATGTGTTGCTAATTCACCTCGAGCCAACAGGCACACCGTTATCACAACTAATCCGGCCACTAATTTCATATCAAATACTTCTGACACGAGTAATTCTAAATTTACGCATTCTCACTTTAACTAGACAAATCACAACTTGACATGATAGCGGGTACAATAAGAAGATATGCTAAAAATATAAATTCAACATTACTCTTCAAATATTGGATTGCACGGGTTGAACCTTTTGGGTTAGAATTTTGGTTTCTATTTCCTGTATTTAATTTTCTAAAATTTACATTTCACTATCGGTGTTTTTCGTTTCGTTTGCAGTGCTATAATGAAACGTAAAGCAGCAACTTCAGGAAGAATAATATTAGTGCTAATCTAGCGTTTATTCTGTAAGCTGAAGAAAGATAGTGGGAACCTACTAAATGCAGTGTTCCAGTCTGTTCATCCTGCACTTCAATCGTTGAAGAACCTGAAAATTATACACAAAAAAATGGGTAAACCAATGAGCCTTCTTTAAGTATGCTAAAAATAAGACAGCATGGAACATCAGAAACACAATCATGCACAGCATTATAAGACCAGATCAACCATGCCCAAGATTACAAGACCAGATTGCTAACTGAATAATGTGATATGTAGAGTTTGTTTATGCTGGAAAGATCCAATCATGTGATAAACTAACGGATAAAAAAGCATGATTTGAAACAAAGTGGTGGACTTAGATGTCAGCAAAGACATGTTAGAATTTGCACAAAAAATAAGAATCCAACTATGATTCCTTTTGATCAGTAATCATGCGAACATACATAGACGACAAGAATAACGAAGAAAATATTACACTTACAGTTATACTCTGTCCACCCAATGGATTGCTTTTCAAGATCATAGATAACTAGCTTATTTGAGAGAACTAAATCTGCAAGATTAAAATTTATGTTTCAATGCTCAGAAACGAAAAAAATGAAAAAAAGACACAAAAGACAAACATCTAACTTCATAATCGAGAATCTTGTCAGTTCTGCTGTGGAACATAAAGTTTAAAATTATGATACAACTAATTGCCAAATTATAGGCTTATCGTTTCTATGCAAGAAGTAAAAGCTGATTATGTTGGCACTTTATCCAATCACAGATGTATCTTCTCCTCCAACATTCAGATTATGAGAAGTTTAGGCAAGTTATAAGGCAATTTAAAGTTAAAACTTTACCTCCAAGCAAGGTGATATTCTTCCTATCTCTTGATTGCATCCCACTATTTTGCCAACCGATGCACCACATTCCCTCCTGTAAATATGGCCATTAACAGTTCTTGAGCTTTAGGACATTCACGAAAAATAGTGAGAACATCCTGTAAACTATAGGCAAATGATGCCATATGCATGTGATTGAAAAAGAACAAAATATTATTTTTCCATCTCAACGACTTTCATTTCGAACACAATGAGCTGTACATAAGTTTGATTATCACAGTTAGTTGCGCGCTTTTTGAAGCGTTTCGTAGATTTAGTAATTTAATTTTGTTGTACTCTAATGGCATCTTATTAGTTATACCTAGTGTCCGTATTGAGCCAAATCATGATTAATAGTAATGTTAAAACATTCTAGTACTATATTAAATAACATACAAGAATTGGAAAATGACAGCAGCATTTATGAATACCATCTGTTAAACTAAATACAATGGATATTAACATCATGCAACCACATTCGGCCTTTCTTACTTCCATACAAAAAATCTGATTAAATACTTAGGAAAACGATGCTTAAAGCTAATCATACTTACAAAAGGGAATAGATACTCGTGAGGGTAAACCTTCAGACTAAGTGAATTCTGAAAATGCAATGTGACAGATGGAAATCCATCATCAACTCTGAAAAAAGAAGACATCACAAAATTTTTAAAAACCATTATCCATGGTTGTTGTTGCTAAATTAAAAACAGAAATGCAATCAAAATAACAGGGGATTGGAAACATTTTGTAAGCTCTCCAAAATAACAAGACATTCAGGAGGTCTTTTAACTCTCCTTTTAGCCTTCTGTTTTCAAAATAGAATGTTTCCCAATACTACAATCCTTTCATATAAAGAATACTTAGAAAATACTAAAACACATAATTAAAGCATTATACCAAAATCTTCAAAAACAGCTAAATGACATCCATTTATCTTAATATTTTTTCTCTTTTAGTAAACTTCATTAGAACTATAATTTCAAAATTTTAGTTAACATTTTTTAGTTCGATTTAGTAGTTCAAGGTAAGTCATTAGTTTAAACTGATCACAACAAAAATAAAAATTAGTCTTTTACAAAAAAATAAATACCATGCAGAATGCCATACCTTCCCGAATATTGAAAGCATTTATATTCATCATGGACAGTTTGAACTTTCAAATCAGGCTGCTGAGCGATGATCTATCAAAGCATTATAATAATGGAACGTTAACCCTTCAATTAAAAATACCAGAAAAACACAGTTCATACAGTACATACCTTAGTTACTAATGGTTCATAAACCATTTCTGGGAGATATGCTAACGTTGTTCCACTATCGATGATTGTCCCTTTTTTATCTCCTGCCTCAAATATTTCTGAGGAAAGATTTAACATAAAACGACCAACTTGAACTCCTGACATATTAACAACATAATGCGGC
This sequence comes from Begonia fuchsioides, assembly GCA_003255005.1. NCBI lineage: Eukaryota > Viridiplantae > Streptophyta > Magnoliopsida > Cucurbitales > Begoniaceae > Begonia > Begonia fuchsioides. The sequence continues at coordinate 361,294 of QAOC01006208.1, forward strand.
CTGAAAATTTATAAACATGCACTTAGGTATATAAACTGAATCAACTGAAAAGGAAAACAACCAAAATAAGCCCATAATGAATGTCAAAGGAGTGAATAAATTAAAAAGGAACATAAACAAACTAAACTCTGGATGAAACTCAATGCAAGGTTCTCATATTACCAAACTCTTCAAAAAAAAAGTTACCAAACAAAAAGTAAGATAAAAGATATCAACAATTTGATGATAAACAAAGAAAAAACATTCCACCTCAATTTTAAAAAAAGCAAACAAAGATGTAGCGCTGAAATGCCATCACTTACTGATTTTGAACGAGAGGAGTCATATTAACTTTGGGCTCCACAACATGACCAATCGCAAATATTCCACCTCCATTTATTCCATCCAAGCAGTGCGCAAACATCTTTTTAACCTTTCCAGATGAAGCTAGCTGTGAAATGATTGATGAATTTGATTTTCCAAAACCAAGTATCCCATCAAGAGCTTCTTCACTCTCAGACCCCAAATCTCCAAACTGCCTTGCACCGCACCTGCTTAAAAAAAAGAACAAATCTTCATCCTAAATAGAAGTTGCAGAAGGGAGAATGAATGGAAAAATAAATATGACAGTAATATAATCTGGATGAAAAATAATGTATAGCTAGAATAATGTATAGCTAACCTAATAAAAAAGCCTCAAAAAGTTTCATCAGCCAACCTCATCAAAGTGTAGGGGTATCATACAAATAAATTACCATACCTGTCTATGCATGGTCTGCATGACACATTATCTTTTAATAACTAAAAGCAAAAGAGAAAATGACATATTGACGTTATCTTTTCCATGAAAAATCATCCTAATCAAGGTTTAGGGTCTATCAGAAAAAAACTTGTTCTTCACTTCCATCTTGGACACAGAGTTGTGAGCTCCCATGAAAGAGATGAGAGGCACCGGGAACTAGCTAGGAGAAAGGAAAAAGAGGCCTAAGCACATTATATAGGATATAAAGTAATTATATTACTCTTTTAGGTTGAATTTGATATTTGTTTCTGCTAGTTTAATTAATTGACTTAGCTTTACACTCAAAGCTACAGATGAAGTAAGAGAACCTTTTTTATTGACGTTATTGATTCTGTTCATAAAATCTTATTCTACGACTTTCTTGATACTGTTGTGATCCAAATTCACTAGGCTTTTTTTTTAATTTCTAATCAATTAACTATACATAATCATTAACGTAGATGTAATCCAACGACATCTACCAGATCAGCAAAAAAAGAGAGAAAAAGTTAACATGAAGATTGAAATCTCACCCAAATATGATGCTTCCATTAGAAGAGGTAGTTTGTAGGTCTCCAGACACGCGGTCATACAGCACATTGTCTTTCACAAAATAGCCAGAAGTAGAGCTTCCATCCCCATATATTTGGAGATAGGGGCAAGTCATATTTGATGTGCATCCCGAGAGGGGTCCGCCATTAATCTCCAAGCAAAACTCATCGGCACAAGATACAAGAGCCCCGGTATTAGACTCGTTTATATCATATAGAGTAAGCTCCATCTAGGTTCATTTGAAAATTGCAAATTACAAATCACTAATTGTATAAACACAGCTATTGCAGAAAAAAACAAAGAAGAATGAAGAGAAAAATAATACCCCGAGAGAACTTCTTTTGGGACACTCAGTGCACTGAATGCAATTAACCCACATAATATCACTTCCGGTGTCTACTTGTACATAATAGTCCTTGGGAGGAGTTCCAATTCCAATTTTGGCATAGTAAAGACTGAAACAAACAATAATTGAAGAATATAGAATCAAACAAGAAACCATGAAAAGAAAACGAAAAAAAAAAGCCAATAAAAATCAAGTTATGCACCCTAGACCATCGGGACGTCCGGAGCCACCGAGAGGAAGATCAACGTTGGCGAGCAATCCAAGCTGACGACGAATATCATGATCTTTGAGGGCACTGAGGGAGGGTTCTCTCCCCGCGTAACGATACTTGACGCTGAATACTCCTTTTTTAGCAGAAACGCCGCCGGCGCCGCATATTACGGCGTTGGAAAACAAATGTAATAAAAGGACCAGAAATGGAAGCCAATTGGTAACGATTGTCATGAGAAAAGTACCCACAATCGCAGACGCCCACATCAAATTCTCAACCTCGTCCGCAGGCTCTCTCTCTCTCTCCACCGCGACGACCACAGGATTCGAGAAGAGGAGAGAGATTGGTGAGTAAAAGTCTACAAAATATGAATAAAATAGGAGGAACAGAAGAGGGTCTGTGTTTCTCTCATCGCACACAGCCGCCGGTTGAAACGACGACCAAATCCAACTCCTTTATTTTGGGGAGTCTTCTTTCTCTCTCCCCCTGTAAAAGCTTTTTGTTCGGATAAAAGAACAAGACCATAAGCCGACCAGAAATTCGATTATGGTTTGATTTTCTTGTATTTTCTAAATATAAAATAATGCAAACTCAAAATTAATAAAATTGAAATCAATTTAAAGTTTTCAAGAACTAGGATTGCTACAGTTAACCTTGCTGAATATGCCCAATCCAAAAAAAGATCATTTTTTTTACACTAAAAAAGAGTTGAAAGAGAAAGGATTCATAAGATTCTCACCCAATCCACCTTTTCACCGTCGGGTCTCGCCGCCATAGTCGTCGAATCTTGCTCCTTTACCGTCCGACGACGATGACCCTCTTAACTTTGCTGGTCCCGCACTTGCAATGGACCCCCGGCAAAGTTAATCCAAGCAACAAGAAACAGAACTGTCTTCCTTTTTCCTCAACGCTATCCTCTCATCCTCGCCCTCCATTCATCCTCTCCTCGTCTCTATCAGCTTTTCAGGCCACCTAAACCGATTAGACTCCCATGGTTTTCTGTTTTTTAACTTAATCGATTGCTCTTTTTGACCAATTTCCTGTTCTGGGTTCCGACCAACTTCTTCTTTTGTTTGAAGTTCTTTATCTGTTTGGTCATTTGGGGTTCTGTTGGTGGGTTTTCTTTGTATTTTTTTTTTGCGGTGGGATCTTGAAGATGATTGGAGCAGGGATGAACTTAATTACTACTGTCATTGGGTTTGGTTTAAGTGCAACGTTTATAGTGTTTGTTTGCACTAGAATTATTTGCGGACGACTTCGTGGAGCTGAATCCAGACCCATTTTTGAGATTGAATCCAGGATTGATCTTGAGCAGGTAGATCCTCTTTTCTTTTTTTACCTCTTCCTTTGATCTTCTTCTTGTCGTTACCCAATGTTGGGGAAAATCAAAATTAGTATTCTGGTTTTTTGACGTTCTTTTCTCATATGCATGAAAAGAAGCCAAATTTCTCAATAATCTCATCCATTTTAGTACCATATACGAATGTTCTAAGTGCCATTCATGAATTGTGCATCTTTTTAAGGTTTCAGCTGCGTTTGTTCCTCTCACTTCATACTTCACTGCAAGCAGAAATGAAATGTTCAAGTAATTGGTCTGGAACTGTCTGGTGCAATTATCCACGTTGTCAAAAATTGCTCGGTTGAAGCCAGATGTTCTTCCTAACTTGATTTTTGAAGTGCATAATTTTTGTTATAATTTGTATCAAAAGCACCACCATCTGAACGCATTGTCGCGTGATCTGATTTGCCTCTCGTAGTTTAATTCGAATTTGATTTCTCTTTTCAACATTTCTTTAACTTCACTGGACCTCGAAATCAGGTCTCTCTGATGTTATTTTTCTGGGTTATGAGTTGCACATAAAGACTGTTTTTTTGAGCTTTTATGAGTTTATAAGAAGCACTTCGCATCGAATCATAGTACCTAAAATTCTTCGTTCTCATTGACAGCCGGAGAACCAAACTGGCGGCCTTGAACCGGCTTTAGCTGCTGCAATTCCGACGATCAAGTTCGACCGGGATGCTTTTAGTTCCATAGACGACGCCCAGTAAGTTCTCAACATGCTCGATTTTCAATCTATTTTTCTAAAATCTGTGATTGTGTTTGATCACTTCTCTGTCCCTCTAGATGCTCAATATGTCTAGGAGAGTATCAAGAGAAGGAAGTGCTGAGAATAATGCCCAAATGTGGACACATTTTCCACCTCTCTTGCATCGATGAATGGCTGCAAAAACAGCCCACTTGTCCTGTTTGTCGGCTTCCGCTGCAGAGCATACCCAAGACAAAACATGATCCGTCCGATCGAACGATCGAGTCGGAGACATCGACCGTCGGCAGCCATTCGAGACAGTGGCTTCTTCCACCGTCTGTTTCCGGGGACTCTTTGGAGGCTAGAGGCTCTGAAGAGGCTGAGTGAGGTGATGCAAAGAAATTTCTTATTGCTTAAATACTTAACAAAATGAAAACTCTCCTACACTTGGTTTATCTGGATGAAGATTATTTCAAATTCAAGCAATTATATTTGTTTATCTGTAAAAGTCAAGCTCAGTTGGACTCTCCCCTCGACTCTTCCTTGTTCTTCACAGGCATCTGCTGATAGTTTTTGGCAGAAATTAGATAAAATCCCAAGTTAATGGCAGTCAGAGCAGCTGATAGGAAGAAAAATCTGTCCAAATGACCTTCGTTCAAGTTCGGAGGCACCCATCCCGGCCTCCCCTTCCGAGTCGTGATATCCATAACCACCGATAAAATCCCGCTCGCGATGAAGCTCCCCATGGCCGACGAGGACATGCACAGAGCCATTCCTAACGTCTTCAGCCCTTCTGGCGTGTTTGAAGCAAAAAACTCCATTTGAGCAACATAGACGAAAGCTTCGGAAACTCCGACGAGCACGTACTGTGGAGTTTGCCAGAAAATACTCAGAGAACTCGTCTCCTCGCCGTTTTTGGCTGCGAGTTTCACTCTCTTCTGCTCGACGAATCCGGCGGCTAATAGTGCGACAATGGCAATGGCTAGGCCAGTTCCTATTCGCTGGAGCTCGCTGGGTGGATTTGGCTTCCGTTTTGTGAGTTTTACGTAGAGAGGTACGATGAGCTTGTCGTACAACATTATGAACATCGATGTGCTTATAATGTCGAAAGCGGTCATGCTTGCCGGCGGGATGTTGAAGTTGGAGATTTTGGTGTCCATGGAAGCTCCTTGCTCGACGAATAGAGACAGCATTTGGATGAAAACAACCGAAGAGAAAATGGTGCAGAGCCAGATGGGTACTAATCTCAGCATGCTTTTCACTTCTTCGATCTGCGAAATCGGACAAAGCTTCCATGGATCCGAAGTTTGATTTATCATCAAGCACCTCTCTTCCGACGTGAGAATCGCAGCTCGGTCAAGAAACCTGTTCGAGCAAAGATCGACGAATCCGAGGTTGGGTTTTGTTCGAAATTTCCATAGAAATTATGAAAAAAAGGAAAAAGATCTTACTTGAAGCCATTAGTGTGGAGAAGTGTCTTCAATCCACTGCCTTCATCTTGACCTCCATGGGCATCATAAAGCTCTTCTCCATTTGCAGGAAGTTGAAGATGGCTTTTCCTAATGGAAGCAACTATAACTTGGGAGAAGCGACTTATCGGATTCCCAGACGGCTTCGACCGTCGATATTTTGCAGTCCCGCTCAGCAAAGCAAGATAGGCGAACGCGCCACAACTCGCGCAAATCCAAAACGCGATCATCCAATGACCGATATTCCCAACATAGACCACCACCGTTTCTGCAACCAAGCATCCCAGGTTTACTGAGAGATAGAAGTAGCTGTAGAAAGAGGTAGTGGGTTCATCTTTGCCGCCGCTTTCTTCTTCTTCTTCGTCGAACTGGTCTGCGCCGAGAGTAGCTAGAGCCGGTTCAGCCGCTCCGTTTCCTAGGGCTATAAGATAAATCGATAAGTAAAATATGGCGACTTCGAGCTGTCCATGGGGTTCGCACAGAGTTCCGATTCTTCCGCAACCATTAGGCTTCAGCAGGAAGAAATGTGTGGCCAAGGAGAGTGCCACCAGACCCTGCGAAAACAAGAGTAGCCCGAATCACGACCAGTTGATTGTCGAATTCGATCGAGTACGAGGCTTACGAGGATGAAGAAGGCATGGAAAATGACGCAAGTGAGATAGGATCCGAGATATGAATCACTTAGGAGAGCTCCGAGAAGAGAGAAGAAATTGGTGGTTCCGATCCATCTGCTGAACGTGTTTGCAGCGTCTGCATTCGTCTGCCTCAGAACAGATTTCGAAAACAGAACCAAGTTCACTTCCACCCCAGCAAAGGCCAAGGTCACCAGCCCTTGATTTACTGTCCATTGTCGTGTCCCAGAAACCAAGAGCACAGAAAAAAACATGTAAGAAACATGGGCTTTTCCAAAGCTATTAAACCAGATTAGTGCGATGGTGTACCAAGTAATAGTATCCCAGTCCCCCATCCGCCGCGCCTGCGCTGTGGGGGAGAAGCGTCGACGGAGCAAGAGTTGGAAAGCTTCTCGCCGGGGTCGTCTAAACGCTGGAGATCCACCACCTTCACCAATTAAAGAATAATGAAGCGCGCATTCTGCAGCTTACCCAACTAAAGAACTAGAGAGAGAATGCATGTCGAGAGAGAGAGAGAGAGAGAGCATATTTTGCAAATTATGTTTCAGAAGAAACAGGATTCGAAATCCCAGAAAAAAGAAGACTGGGAACAAAAAAAAAGGAAGAAAATGAGAGAAAATAGATAAGCGACGGATCTACCTTAAAATTACTTTCGACTGCGTCCCTTCCTCTGATGTCAGATTCGGACTCCATGGCTCTCAGAACCCGGTGAGGGGGAGAGAGTTAGAGAGAGAGAGAGAAAGAACGAAAAAGGGCGCTGAAGCTTGCCATGCATGGCAGTTGCCTTAATGACACCATAGATTTTCACTTGGCGTCCAAACAATTCAACTCCTCAGTCTGCTGCGCCACGTGTCATGGTCCTTCTTCTTTCGTTGACCATTTTCTCAAGCCCGGCCCGCTGCTAAGAAAACAGGTGAACCTAAGCCCACAGGTCTAGGCCCAATGAGCGTGCTAGCCAGTAGTACCTCTGAATTTACGCACGTTGATTCAAATATTATTTTTTATATTTATCAAATTATAATAATTTGACAGCGTTGAATAATAGGATGACTAAAATATGTAATAAAATACCTCATTTCACTGTATTTATTCACAATTTACTGTATTAATTATATTTTAACTGAATAAATACAATTAGAGAGTAATTGTAATATTTCTACACAAAAGAGCATATTTTGTGACATTAAAAGTCAAGAGCTTTAATGCTATAATAATAAATACAGGCAAAAGAAAGAAAAATATTGTAAGGCAGAGCATTTCCTACCCATAGTGAAGGGCCAGATGTGTTACGATTACGATCGGACGGCCACTGATTTCCCTCTACCTGCCCTCCTATGTGACGAGAAGCTCTGAGCATCGTCTTCCTCACCATTCCTTCCCACCAACATAAAACCAAAATCCAGGGGTTCTCTATCTCACTCTCTGCCTCACCAACAATGGCGTCCACTTCCTCTGTGACGCTATCCCAAGCCCTGTTGCCCCGACCCGTCTCTCACCATGCTTCCAACCCGTCATCAGACCGCGTCTCTCTGTCTTCCATTTCGCTCCCCACCTTTTCCGGTCTCAAGTCCTCAAAGTCTGCTTCCGTCGCTGGGTTCTCCCGCCGAGCTCGGGTGACCCAGAACAGGCGACAGGAAATCAGGGCCTCCGTCGCCGAGACATTGGAGAAGACCACTGAGGTTTCACTTGTTGACAAGTCCGTCAACACGATTCGATTCTTGGCCATCGATTCTGTGGAGAAGGCTAATTCTGGTCATCCCGGATTGCCGATGGGCTGTGCTCCGATGGGCCACATTTTATACGACGAGATTATGAAGTACAACCCCAAAAATCCGTATTGGTTTAACAGGGATAGGTTTGTATTGTCAGCTGGACATGGATGTATGTTGCAATATGCTTTACTTCATCTTGCTGGATACGACAGTGTTCAGGTAGAAGTTTCCGAATTGGTCGTTCTCGCTCTTCGTTTTTCATCTGGTTAGTTTTTTCTGTGATTGGCTTTTAATGTGGAGAACTGAATGACTTGGATCTGCATGCTACCAAAATAATCTCCACTCTTTTTCAACTTCTTTATGTGGGGCTTTCATTTAACCTGATTTTTGCCGAATGAAATATACGGATCTCTGCATATTTCTATCGCTCTTGTTTCTTCTACTGAACTAAAAAACAGACTTAAAAGCCTCATTTCTCGCATAACACTCTGGATTCCATGGTTGCATCTGCCTGAAATTTTACTCTTAAAGAATTGGTGAAAATTCATAGTGAACTAACTTTTCCTGTGAATAAATATTAGGAGGAAGACTTGAAGAGTTTCCGTCAATGGGGAAGCAGAACGCCTGGACACCCTGAAAACTTTGAGACCCCTGGAGTTGAAGTCACAACGGGTTATTTTCCTCTGACAACATCTGAGTCTTTCATTGACCTGATCAAATGATTCGCTTTTATAATTTTTGTTTTAGGTCCTCTTGGGCAGGGTATTGCCAATGCAGTTGGTTTAGCACTTGCAGAGAAGCACTTGGCTGCTAGATTCAACAAACCGGATAATGAGATCGTAGACCATTACACGTAGAATAACTTTCAAGAAAACTTCTTCATTATGTATGTATGATCGTGGGCTTAACTAGTTCTTTTTGTTCAGATATGTTATTCTGGGAGATGGTTGTCAAATGGAGGGAATTTCTAACGAAGTTTGCTCTCTTGCCGGTCACTGGGGCCTTGGAAAGCTGATTGCTTTCTACGATGACAACCACATCTCAATCGATGGAGACACCGACATTGCATTCACGGAGAGTGTTGATAAGCGTTTTGAGGGGCTTGGATGGCATGTTATTTGGGTGAAGAATGGTAATACTGGGTATGATGAGATTCGGGCTGCCATAAAAGAAGCAAAAGCTGTAAAAGACAAGCCCACTATGATTAAGGTTTGTGATTAAATGTCGTGTTTTCTTTTGCGTGTAATGTTCGTTTTATATTGATTTTCAAATCCTTTCTTTACAGGTGACGACCACTATTGGGTATGGATCTCCAAATAAGGCGAACTCTTACAGTGTACATGGAAGTGCTCTTGGTGCCAAGGAAGTTGATGCCACAAGGCAGAACCTTGGATGGCCATTTGAGCCTTTCCATGTCCCCGAAGATGTCAAAAAGTAAGATAAGTTGATAGTCGAATCTGATTAGCTAGAATCAGATGCTATTTCTATGCTTATTAGCTTCCTTTTTTTACAAGGCACTGGAGCCGTCATGTAGCCGGGGGAGCTGCATTTGAAGCCGAGTGGAACGCCAAGTTCTCTGAATATGAGAAGAAGTTTCCGGAAGAAGCTGCAGCTTTCAAGTCTATCATCACTGGTGAACTACCTGCTGGTTGGGAAAAAGCACTACCTGTGAGTGTCTCTAATATTCCATCCTGAATACTAGGAGTGTTCCGGGTTCGGGTTGGTCTAGGTTTTTTGAAAATTAAGACTTGACCGTAAAAATTTGGTCTTAAAATTTACAGACTAGAATTGGACCATTAGAAAAAAATACTAATCAAACCATATATTTGGTCCGGTCTTAGTCCGGTTATGATCGTTATCATTAAGTACTTTTTTTCTTACAAACATTAATTTAAACAAATTAAAATTTGAAAAAAATTGTTGAAATTTGTAAACTGAAATAACATTACTCAAGAAATTATTATGACATAATAGATTATGTAGTTATATTAAATTTACTTAAAATTTTCAATAATTACACTAAAATTTAATAACAAAAAATTACAAATTTTAATTTATAATTTTTTAATAAACTGGTCTGGATTTAATAATTTTACGACATTCAACTTGAAATTAGACAAATTAAATTAGTCTTACGTAATGCAGGACCATTAAGGAGCCAACATGAGAGTAGAAACGATCAAAACTGGACCAAATATGTCTGTTTTAGTCCGAATACATGGTTCAATTGGGTTTTAAGCACCCTTAGTAAATACTAAGCATTTATCTTGGATATTTGATAGTTCAAGATAATTTGAGTTAAAAAAAATAAAAATTAAATTTTAGATTGTATGTCATTTATAGTTAAGTGATTGTTTATCTTGGATTCTTTAGGTCTACACCCCAGAGAGCCCAGGCGATGCTACCCGAAATCTTTCCCAACAGTGTCTTAATGCTCTTGCGAAAGTCATTCCCGGTTTTCTTGGTGGAAGTGCCGATCTGGCTTCTTCGAACATGACCTTACTCAAAATGTTCGGAGACTTCCAGAAGGACACACCCGAAGAACGCAATCTTAGGTTTGGAGTAAGAGAGCATGGAATGGGAGCCATATGCAATGGAATTGCTCTTCACAGCCCTGGACTGATTCCTTACTGTGCTACCTTCTTCGTTTTCACTGACTACATGAGAGCTGCCATTAGAATTTCCGCCCTTAGTGAAGCTCGAGTGATCTATGTGATGACTCACGATTCCATCGGGCTTGGAGAAGATGGACCTACCCATCAGCCTATCGAACACCTTGCAAGTTTCCGGGCAATGCCGAATGTGTTGATGCTGAGGCCAGCCGACGGGAATGAGACAGCTGGATCCTACAAAGTTGCAGTGTTGAACAAAAAGCGGCCTTCAATTCTCGCCCTCTCTCGTCAGAAACTACCCCAACTTCCCGGAACATCGATCGAAGGAGTCGAGAAAGGAGGATACACAATCTCGGACAATTCTTCGGGCAACAAGCCGGACGTTATTTTGATCGGAACTGGTTCAGAGCTCGAGATTGCAGCCAAAGCCGGGGATATACTAAGATCAAAAGGAAAGACTGTTAGAGTCGTGTCCTTTGTCTCGTGGGAGCTTTTCGACGAACAATCTGATGCGTACAAGGAAAGTGTCCTGCCCGCCTCGGTAACGGCTAGAGTCAGCATCGAGGCCGGATCTACTTTCGGGTGGGGAAAGATTGTCGGAAGCCAGGGGAAGGCAATTGGAATCGACCGATTTGGTGCTAGTGCTCCGGCGGGGACAATCTACAAGGAGTTCGGCATCACTGCAGAGGCCGTGGTGGCAGCAGCCGAGCGACTCAGCTAATATTCATTACATTCAGAGTTTGAGGGTCATTTTTTTTTCTCTGCTGCATATGATCATGAGAGAGGAAGAGATCAGAGAGATAAACTTATTGTGTTTATGAATCGTAAGAACTCTTAAGGCCATAGCAATGAAGTGCGGTTAAGAATTCTGGATTGTAGCCAGATTGAAGCCATTAAAGCTCGCCCTTTTTCTATCTCGACATTGATGAGCTTGGTCTGTATGCAATGGTTGACGTGATAAGGTCGGTGGGTCGGGGCCAGGTGATGAGTTTTTTGGTTGGTTTGGCCTCCTCCCTCGCCTCATCCCCCAACCATTTCTTCCTCCTTCACTCATTTCCATATTTTGAGCATGAATCGGAGCCATTCTTTTGTGCCCGATTGAGCAAATAGGGATTACAATGATGTCACGTTTGAGTATGGAAAGTTTCCGATCAATTACACTAATCACTAGTTCATGAATTTATGAGCTCATGGATACTGTGATATCTGGTTAAATTATATATCAAGTTCATCCACGTGTTACGGTTGAGTCTGCTGGCCGTTTTTCGATCATATTTGTATTGACTTTGTTTCTTTTTTGCTTCATTGTTTGAACTCGGTAAGTGACAGACATCATCTTTCCATCTCTGACATCTGCCTCGAACTTTACTTGATTAAATATTTGTCACAAAGTGAGCAAACAAGAACAAACACATGTTGGACATTAAATTGAATAAATATTGCAATCACAGCTGATAAGCAAACTAGGAATCAACGCTCTAGAATCCAATGTAGTATTCCAAGTTTAACTCTTCTCTCGTTACGTCGTTTTGCTTCATCATTTTTTTTTTTCAAATTCGACAGTAGCCGGGAGGTATATTGCCGAATAAAAGAAAAAGATAGATGCAAAAACGACCTCTAATTTAAGTTTACGAAGCTGTTTGTTCTTAGTTCCAACCAAAAGCATTCTATAAATTCCGAGGCTATACGATTTGAAGCATAAAGGTCGAGATGAAGACCTCATTTCTTCTCTTGCTAGCGCTCGTTTTAACGATCGGTTTCAACGTTGAGGCCAAGTGTCGTCCGAGCGGGACATTGAGGGGCCGAAAGCCTCCTCCAAACAAATGTAACCGAGATAACAACTCCGATTGCTGCAAAAATGGGAAAAAGTACAAGACCTTCAAATGCTCGCCTCCTGTTAGTAAGGAGACCCACGCAATCCTTACTATCAACGGTTTCGAGAAGGGTAAAGACGGAGGGGGGCCAGCCGAATGCGACGGGCAATACCACTCTGATGACATTCCCATTGTCGCCCTCTCGACGGGGTGGTTCGCTAAAATGAGCCGGTGCCATCGCAACATTACCATCACCGGCAACGGGAGGAGCGTGGTGGCGATGGTGGTGGACGAGTGCGACTCGACCATGGGGTGCGATGAGGTGCATGATTACCAGCCGCCTTGTCCCAACAACATTGTCGATGCCTCGAGAGCCGTTTGGAAGGCCTTGGGCGTTCCCGAGAAGGATTGGGGCGGCCTCGACGTCACTTGGTCCGATGCTTAGGACGATAAATTTGCATTTATGTGTTGGGGTTTTATGACCATGTTGCGTGTTTCACAGTGGTGTTCATCTTGGTTCGATTGCTTGCTGCTCGAGCAGTTGAAAAAGAGCGACATGATGTTTAATGTAATAACGTCGCTTTCGGTGTGATGATCATCTCCGATAAAATATAAATGGAAGAAAAAATACATAAACGTCGAATTAAAGCCATATTTGAAAGAAATTTTCAAATATTAAATCTATGATAATGCTTGTAAAATTGATTTATATTCCATGAGTTTTAGTTTTAATTTTCTAATTTTTCAAATTGACAGATTAGGGTTTTGAAGTTGGAAGAAAAGGTTAGGTAATCTTCTGGCTCCTTCCCTTCTTCGAATCGGGGGGAGGATGCAGGATTTGTCGTCTTCTTCTGCTTCTTCCTCCCCAGGAAATTGGGGAGAGAGAGTTTCTGATCAAGTTTTCTCTCTCTACTCCTCTTTATCCAAGAAAGGCAAGCCTCAGGGTGCCGAAGTCACTGTCTTGGCTGCATTTCTCGTTTCCTATCCTTCTCAAGGTTCTCTTCAAAACCCCCTGCAATTTTAGTGCGACAGAGATAGAGAAACTGTCGAACTGAGATTTGCTGATGACCATCCTTTTTTTTCTGGAAAAAAAATTAATTTGATCTAGAGTTGGAGGTTGTAGCCCTGGGGACGGGAACGAAATGTCTTGGGCGCTCGCAGATGAGTCCAAATGGCGATGTCGTGAATGATTCGCACGCTGAAATTATTGCTCGAAGGGCTTTGCTGAGGTTTACTCTTGCTGAACTTGATTCTAATTGTGACTGATTGTAGATGGCAAACAATTATTGCTATTTATGTGGACTTGCTGCGTTGATTTTCCCTTCATATACACTCGAATCTTTTGTAGCTGTCTAACCATCAATATTGCTTGGTTGAAGCTGCGTTATGAGTTTATAGCCCACTTGGAAACCCTCTCTTTCAAGCCAGTTTTCAAGGGTGTCTCCCCGATTGTTTAACACCAATGTGTTTGTTGCATGTTTTTTCCACTCCCAGTTCATATTTTTATTAAAATATTCCTTTCTAAAGACGATCAGGGCCTTGAAACGTCAATATGATTCTCAATTTAAAAATTGTTATCCATACCTCATGCATAATTTCTTAATCTTTCAACTACTGAAGGAAACATGTCAATTTTCTTATTGGAAGTTTTAGTAGTGTGTTTTTCTTCTATCTCTCTACAATCTGTGTTATACTAATTCCTTTGTAATTGTTGCTCTTTCAATTTTTTAATCTGTTGCTGGGAATATAGATATTTACATATTATCATTATCGTGTGTGTTTGTCTTCTATCTCTATAAACTGTATGTTATACTATTCATGTATGTGGAGCTATTTATATTTGATCATTTATCAATTATGTTTGTCTTCTATCTCCATACAATTTGTGTTATACTATTCATTACTTTGTAAGTGTTGCTATCTTAGTTCATGAATCTGGAGCAGGAAAGACATATATTTGTATAAAATCATTTATAGAAAGAATTTCTTAGTGTGAGCGAATTTCTTTGCTTTTCCTTGTCTCACCTTCTTCATATTACCAGGTTCTTTTACGCACAGATTCAATGTCTTTCTGCGACGAAAGGGACTAACAATGCTAATGAAAGCAAACAGATTGATTATGAAAATACAAAGAACTTGCTGTTTCAGTTTAATGGTGAAGGAAAATATACAATGAAATTGGGCTTGAAATTACATTTGTATATAACACAGCTCCCCTGTAATGCTTACTAATTTAACCTTCAAATTTTATACTTTTTTTTTTCTTAATTGTGTTTAAAAATTAAATGCCTTTGAAAAATATCTGTTTTTTGTTGTTTCTACAGGTGGGTGTGCCTCTCTCAGGTCAAATTATTCTTCTTCTGGAATTGTTCAACAAAGGGAAATTCATGGAACCTATTTAGATAAAGGTGTGGATGAAGTATAAAAATGGTTACTGAGAATGTGATTATGAATGACCGTGGAATTGATGTTGTCCATTTTTCTTCTGGAGTTTTATGATCATGAATATTGCATGAGAGCTAACTATTCCAGGTTTCATTCTTTTTTTCATAAATCAAGTTTGTATAATGGCTCATCCATGCTTGTACATTTGACATTCTATCCTTATGCATGTCATGATCACATAATGCATATATACTAAAATGTACTTTGTTGCAACTTAAATATACCTCAATTTAACAAATATGAAAAGATGGTGAATGGGAATTTTCTTGATACTCAAATCAGAATATGATGGTTATAACTTGGGTATAAATTTCAGGGGACGACTCACAAGTCATTGGGTTGGTTCACAGAAAGCCAGGTCGTGGTGATGCAACATTTTCAGTTAGCTGCTCCGACAAGATAGCTCGTTGGAATGTAGTTGGTATTCAAGGTATGTTGTATTCATTTTACTGAATCAAGAAAAGTACATGCTTTAGGTAAGATTGATTCTTCTCAAAGATTCAAAGCTAAGCAAAACTAATCGTACTATTGTTATCTGGTTCTTTAAGATTGAAGGTAGAAATAGAGATCCCCCTAAGTTTGCTTTAACACTTGAGAATGTGAAAACAAAAACAATTGTTACATAGTATTATGGTTCATAAAACAATTAGTCTTTACTTTTGAAGTTATTCATATACAGCCTACACTATTATGAACTAGTTTATTGATGCTGTCACACATCACTTAAATCAGGAGCTCTGCTGTCTTATTTTCTTCAGCCTGTTTATATTTCTTCTATTACTGTTGCACGGTCGAATAGTGTTCCTGAAACCTTCCGACAAGAGGAACATCTGAAAAGAGCTTTATTTGATCGAATACTACCACTGTCAAACGAGCTATTTGCTCCCTTTCAGATTAACCTGGTCAGTAAGATAAGTTGTTACCAAGTTTTGAATCTTTAAGAATAATTGAAGTGAGCTTGATTATGACATGTTTTTTTTATAAATGCTTTTAATAGCCATTGTTTTTGGAAGCTCCTACACCGCCAAAGGAATTTCAACACTCTGAGACTGCCCTTGCTACCTTAACATGCGGGTGCCAATAAAGTTTATGATTTGTAAGGTTCAATACTACGAAGCATGGACATCATATTTTTGTTGGAAATCTGTATCCAGTAAATATCAGATACAGATACTCCATGGATGCACATTTGACGTGGGAGGGATATTAATAGATAAACCACCTAATTTTGTATTTTAAAAATAATTTAACATAATTAATGAACGAATACTATTGCATTTAAGGTTTTTTATTTTATTTGCTTTTGTCGTTTGGTTTATAGATCATATGCGGTCTTACGTGTAAGATTATTATGTGTTCAGTCTTTCATTTTTTTTTCTTGAATTTGACTGACTCAATACTTTTATAGTGCTTAAATATATGATCTAACAAATTTGTTGACTAGATAAATTTACAAAAATGTAGCGGACATAACTCAACAGATGTGCATCATGTTTTTCTTCACAAATGCCTTGCTGGCATATCCATATCTGCATGTGTCCATGCTTCATAGGCTTGCATATGAATTTTCTTGTTATAAGTTGTATGCTTTGGCTTCTAGATATTCAATTTGTTGGAATAAATCTGGTATGCATGAAGTAATTCTCGGAACAACCGGACGAAAGCAAGGTGCCTCTTCCAAAGGGTCGCGTTACCCATCTACCGAATCGTCACTGTGCAAGTAAGTTCTTAACCTTCATCCAAAATCAATTATATATAGGGCGGGATTCATTATCTTCATAATTACCTGATAGGAAACGCCTTCAACTAATTTTCTGGTCGCTAAAACATGAATGTTCATCCGATTTGCTCAGCACTCATATTTCATATGGAGAAGTCAAGGTATTACCTACTTCTGCTCATAGAAATTTCTGAAATTGAGAGAAATTTATCATCTGATTGCATTTCCCATTCCATCTCTTATTCGACACTTCTTAGACACTCAGATGTCTCTATTATCAGTTTCTACTTCTCTGTCCAGGAGATGGCTAATGGGTACAACCTAATGTCAAAATATTTCAAAGGAAGATATCCGTTTAATACATGGCCATCGAAATCTCGCGATTACGAGTCCTTTTTCCGTACATGACTGTCCATCCATGTGACTTTGATTTGGGTGTGTACATTATTTTTGTAAAATGGTTTGCTGCATTGAAACTGCTAATTGAACTTAATGTTGATCACCTACAGACTGTTATTGGTAATGCAGGCCTCGCTTAGTGAAGCCCCGGGCTCTTGGGCAAGTTGTTGATGGGAAAAGGGATGCTTTAAAACAAGTTGAAAGGCTGATTTAAGTACTGGCCAGGTGCTGCATGGATTGACGAGATCCTTTGATCAAATGGGGTTGTGTTGCATCTTTCATTTCGAGGAAATAGAGTCATGCTAGATGTGGTAAATGTATGCTGTTGGTAATATTTATAGGAACGATTAAATTATTACATCATTCGCATTTTAAGTTATCACGTATGGAAAGGAAACCCGAGGCCGAATTGGAACGATTCATTCCGTAATGTTGGCTTAACTCAAAGCTACAGCACCACAATTTCATAATAAATATTAGCACTATTATTTTTGAGATATTTTTCTAGGAAAGAGGCTCTGACTCTAGTCGGGGTCGGGGTCGGGGTCGGGGAGGATATCACTAATATTTTTAATTTTTTTTTATAATAATTTAAATTTATTATAAAATTAATGGGAGTAAAATGTGGTTATAAATTTGGCGGACATGGCCGCTGACCGTTCCACTTCCTGATCGTCAAAAATCTCCATTTCTTCTTCATTCTTGTATTCGAGAGAGGGTGTTCATCCTTGGGGACCAAGCTTCTTCGGTGGTGTGAAATTCGAGCTTTCCTGTTGCATTTTTCATTTACTAGGAGTTTAATCGTTGAAACGAGTTGCTTTCGTTGGNCTTAAATTAGACAAATTTTTTTTTAGTTTAACTCATTAACATGTTACCTCAACATTAAGATCCAATTGTATTATTCGATGTTTTTCAATGTGAGTCGTAATAACACTTAATGCTCTTCCAAATAGAAAAAAAAAAGACATAAATTCGCTAAAAATGAACAAAAATCTATGACCTGCTGTTGAAACAAAAGGCTTAATTATAAATTTTGACTCGGAACCCACCTTGGGTTAATTTTTTTTGGCCATGCGTTAGCCTCCACTCATTGGATTCGTAAGACTCTGCTCGTTTAACTTGTTAGACTAGGGGAACTAGACTTTTTCAGATTTATTTATCATCTCTACTTGCAAGTGATTTACAATGAAGTAGATGCGTTTACCTAATTTGTACTAGTATAACTGTTAAATATTTGTAATGATAATGTTTTAATATTTGCGTATAGGATAGTCTCAAATAATGTTTTTTCATTAACACATTATTGAAACAATTTTATTAATCAAACCACTAATCATTATATTTTGACTTTATAATGATAAATAATCATTACTATTTTAATATCTAAATTTAAAAAAAAAAATATGTCCCATGTTTGTATAAATTTAGGTTTGTTAGAATCATTGAGTTGGCTCGGCTAGGCTTGACTTTTTTAACATTGGCTCGCAAATCAACTGGAGTTGAAAGTTTCTTTGGTGTAACTCATTAGGTTGCCTTAAGCTTGGTGAGTTAGATCTTTACAAGCTCCGCTCGGTCAGTTTTTGTCTTATCTGTTACACACGCACATGAGAGATAAAGTCTTGTTTTGACATGAAGTCCTTTCATTGCAACTTGACTTAGATGTCAACTATATGGACAATTTCCATGGAAAAAATAGAAACTAAAAGTGGTCTGGTTTTCATAGTGGCAAGGAATGATCGTGTATTTAATCTGCAAAATTATGGGTGGAATTAAGTATGAGACCTAATCATATGTGCTCATGATGTTCTTACTTCGATGCAGTGATATCCATAAGTTTGGTGCAGTTGTAACTCTAGTTTCCATTCTTCTTTTTTCCATAATTTCTTGAGTAGGCATATCATGAGAAACTGCTGTCACTTTTCTCAGTTTTAATTATTAATTGCTAGAGTACGCTCTACATGGTTTTAATCTTCTCAGTTAATGGGAGTTTGTATCCTTCGGTACTTCTCTTCAGGTTGTATTTAGGTCTGGGCTTCATATTAAGTGATAACTCATGTTGAGATTTGCTTTTTGGAGTGTCTCTATGGTTAGTACTAAGCTGTGAGGAGACTGAAGTTACGGCTGAATGTCGCAATAACATCTATAATGAGTAAATCTTACAAAGCAACCAGTAGCTGTGATGGTGGAGATGTTTCACATAGATCTTATATTATGGGGAAACCTGATGAACTATCAAGTTATCTAGTTCATGATGTTGCCCATCTTACAAAGCTTAGATCACAACCCCATGAAAGGTTGAGACAGATAATGCCTGGCCGGTCAGTATTACCTGTTTCAACGGTGAAAATGTTGTTTGGAAGAGAGAGTAATCATTCAGGAAGAGGGAGATTCTCGTTGGCTGATGGTTGTCATGTTTTAAGCCGGTACCTGCCAGTTAATGGCCCTCAAACAGTGGACCAAATGAGAAGCTCTGCTTATGTTTCTCAGTTTTCAGCTGATGGCTCTCTTTTTGTTGCTGGCTTTCAGGTACAGATCGGATTCTAGCTCGATTTGAAACTTGTAGCATATTGACATTGGTCGTGTTTGGTATAGGAGAGCCACATTAGAATATATAATGTTGAGAAAGGTTGGAAGGTTCAGAAGGACATTCTTGCACAAAGCTTGAGATGGACAATCTCAGACACGTCGCTTTCACCTGATCAGAAACATCTCGTAAGTTTTAGTGCTTCTTGATGAATTATGATTCTGTCACTTTTGTATTAAACTTTAATTTGGAAAAACACAGGTCTATGCCAGTTTGTCACCTATTGTACATATAGTGAATGTAGGATCTGCTGCAGCTGAATCACTTGCCAATGTTACGGTAATAGCATGTACTAAGACTTCTTTTTTTTATCCACTTTTATTACTTTGTCTTTTATTGATTGCTCTTGTTATTTGCAATAATCATGCATTCAAAAGTAAATGCTGGTTATTGCAATTTTTAATCGACTCTTGACAGTACATTTTGTGCAGGAAATTC
The DNA here is from genome assembly GCA_003255005.1 of Begonia fuchsioides. Classification (NCBI taxonomy): domain Eukaryota; kingdom Viridiplantae; phylum Streptophyta; class Magnoliopsida; order Cucurbitales; family Begoniaceae; genus Begonia; species Begonia fuchsioides. The sequence continues at coordinate 381,015 of QAOC01006208.1, forward strand.
ATGAAGGTCTTGATTTTTCAGTTGATGATGAAGATGATGACGGGTTTAATATTTTCTCTGTTAAATTTTCAAATGATGGCCAGGAGCTTGTAGCTTCAAGCAGTGACCAATCTATATATGTTTATGATCTTAATGCAAATAAGCCTAGTCTCAAAATTCTGGCCCACTCGGTAGGACATGATCTATGATGTGCTTCTTTTCTGCTGTTTAGTTCTGCTGTTTCTGACATTTGATTTGGACATTGAAGTTCTATTGTTTCATCTAGTTTTATATGATAAAAAGCTTTAACTGTTCATATAAGTTGAATGCTTTTTTATTTATTCGTCGATCCTTTTTTAGTCGGTTTTAACTGAATTGAGATTGAAGATTTTGAGGGGGTGTTCATATCTATGTGCAACGATTATTTCAACAATATCCAATTATCAATTTCGTTGCAGTCGGATGTAAACTCGGTGTGCTTTGCCGATGAATCTGGGCATCTCATATATTCAGGAAGTGATGATAATCTTTGCAAGGTACTTTTCTGCTACTTCTTCTTGGTGAGAATTAGATACCACTTTGTAGTCATTTCATTTGTATACCTTCACTGACAAGAGTAATAAAAAATATATTATTATTATTCTGCTACTTCTTTTTCTGCTTCGAAACTGAATCATATTATTGCCAACGTTTTTCAATTGTGTGTGTGCAGGTTTGGGACCGACGTTGTTGGGCGACCAAGGGAAAAGCAGCCGGAATCTTGATGGGCCATCTCGAAGGCATTACATTTATCGATAGTCGTGGAGATGGAAGATATTTGATATCGAATGGAAAAGATCAAGTCACCAAGCTCTGGGACATAAGAAAGATGTCTTCCACTGCCATGTAATGGTTTTTTAAATATTTAATGTTCAGTTACCTTCTTATTGCCTACTACTCTGTACACGATGATGTGTCGCGCTATGATTTGTGGAATAAATGTTATAAATAATTGTTTAATAGTAATCCATTAAATTCAATTAAACTAGACTAATGATAGCTCGATACGTAAGCGTGTATAATAAAAAATATGTTAAAAAGATAAACGTAGTATTACTCTTAATGTCCAAATAGATTCACCGATTTAACTTACCACTAGTTATCAATGTGTTTTGCAGTGGTCCACGGCTAAGGGACCGTGACTGGGACTACAGATGGATGCCGTACCCACAGCATGCCAGAACTCGGAAACATCCCAATGATCAATCAGTGGCTACTTATAGCGGTCATTCCGTCTTGCTCACTCTCATTCGATGCTACTTCTCCCCCTCATACAGGTTGTAAATACATCATTATGTGAATCCCAAATGCCATTATGGAGTGTTGTAAAGCCGTAATTTTTTTGGTTTTTGCAGCACTGGGCAAAAGTACATCTACTCTGGATCAAGTGATTCTTGTGTTTACATTTATGATCTGGTACATATTTGTTGGATTTATTCTTACTTTCTGCAACTATTTTTGAAATAACCAGGAGGGTGTTTGCAGGTGAGTGGTGATCTTGTAGCAAAACTCGCCCATCATCAAGATGCGGTCCGAGACTGTAGTTGGCATCCGTTATATCCGATGCTTATAAGTTCTTCTTGGGACGGTTCTATTGCCAAGTGGGAGTTCCCGGGCAGTGGGCCCACCCCGGCTCCGCAGAAACGGAGGTTAGTGCAGAGGAGATACTATGATTGAAACCCCTTGCATGGAAATGGATTTTTCCCTAAATCTTGCTCTATCTAGAGTTATTATAATGTTTCTAGTCTTTTTGACGATTAATCACCACAGTGATTGTGACCATGTATGTATGGAAAATAATTAGTTGATGAAATTAATTTCAAAACCTTTGTTTTAAGTTCTTTGATTCGGTCTGGAACTCTTAGGATGAAGCATATAAGTTCAAGCTTCATTTTGATCTCAAGTTCAAACTCGAGGATTTGGGAAATTTACATTTTGTCATTAACTAGCCAAAACTCGATCGAGAACAAATAGTCAAATCAAAATTTTGTAGGGTAGTAGTTGTATTAATTAGTTAAGCTTGATTCGAATCAGCAGATCTAGACGATCCGGTGATGGAACTGAACTATAAATCCAATGTAAAAGTTGGAATTGCTTGACTTTGGGTCTTGCGAATTTGATGATCTTGTTTTGTAGCTGCATTGAATCCAAGCATGCTATCAATTCTGTTCCACTGCTGATTCATACAACTTTTTCAAGAATATTTTCTACATTTACTGTCTAAATGCCATTACTGAGTTGCCATATCTTACTCTTGACTGAGAATTGAGATGATTTTCTGCAAGAAAGCTCAGGTAGCAGGTTCTTTTTACTTACAATGCAACAATGGCTGCTGAGTTTTGAACTCTCTTAAATTACTTGTTTTGACTGCAACGCAAATATATTGTGTAATACAATGATTCACTTGACCGTAATCAGACAATCAGGAAATCTATCATCACTTCAATTTTGCAGATAACATAACATCTTCTAGGCTAGATGTTAAGCCCGCGAATCAAAAAAGAGAGAATCCCTGCCTTGAAATCAATGTTCTGATTTACAGTCGAACAACAAAAAGAGTTTGAATAATCACTATTTCAGATCGGATGAGTCAGGAAGAGTACTATCCTTCATCGTTGCTCTGAACTCTTCTTTCGTGACTCCACCGTAGACAGGTTCGTTCCCTGAATAAGTTATGAAGTTCCAGCCAAAAGCAGACCCTCCAACAATAAATGTACTGGAAACTCCGTCTTCATTCTGCCGCTCTTCAAAGGCAGTGCCCGCAGACACCTTGTCTTTCTGAGACTGCTCTGTCTGTTTTGCGGATGCGGGTAGATCGCGTCCCTGTTTATTTTGTTGGCTTTCAGCTGACTGTGGTTGAGACACATTTTCTCTCTTTTTCTTGGCGACACTTTCTGCTATCTGCTCTTGTATTTCCAGTACAAGCTTTATTTCTGAAATCAAAATACAGCTTTTAGGGGAAGAAGAACAAAAAGATAACAATCGAATTTAATTTTGCAGCACGGAAACTCAAGAACAAACGCAACACTAGTGACTTGATCGATGATTAATCAGGTTTTGGAATTAGTCCTGCGTTACATCAAGAGATGTAGAAACTAGGAACTGCACATGATATGGGGGGCCTAAGATCAGAAGAGACATGAAAATTCTCACAATAGTTTTGAAAATTATGACTGAATCTCTGGTAGAACCAAAGAACACACCAGGAGAAAATGAAACATTCTATCATAAGCTATGTGATTATGCAAAAGAGATCTGCATACTTTCTCGAATTTCATGAGCTGCCTCGCAACTTCTAAAGTCAGGCGTCCGCAGAACCTTCAAACAGAAAAAAGAAAGTCAGGCATTTGACAGGAAGTTTGGTCCAGAGCCTATTTATTCCCCCAAGTATCGAATGACCCGACACATGATTCCCCTTCAAAGAAGCGGAAATCTAAAATGTAGTTGCCATAGATTCTCTTCATCTTAGTAGAAGCTGAATAATGTAAGATTCATGAAAGCTAATTGGGTACGAGGAAAATTCAAAATTGACCCAAAAATTGAGACATACCTGGAGAAAATGAGGGCGGAGATCGCGAACAAGAGCGCGGATCTTGGAACGGGAGGTGGCAAGGTCGTTGTCGAAGGGTCTCTTGCGGGAGGCAGGGGGAAGAGGGTCGAGGATCGGGGTCGGAAGGGGAGGAGAGGGTTTAGGTTCCTCCATGCCCCACTTTTCACTTCTCCAAAAATATAATCTTCGCTCTCCGCTCTCTACAAAGAAGTAGCAGCGCGTAACCAGAGCCGCACCGACCGTGGAACTGGACTAGAACTGAATATTTGATTCATATTCGGTCTTGTTCGATTCTGGTCCATTTTGAAGAGTAGGCAAAAGGGGCCGATTCGCGATCTAGTTCAAGGTTTTTGGGGTAAAAAATCAGAAAACCCGACCCGGCCCTATGTCAAAATTTTGACATGAAATTGGAGAAAGTAGGCCCAACCCTTGGCCCAAAATCCAATTATCCAACTTATGCAATAAAATATATTTATTTTTAATTGAATTTGAACCCAAATCGAGAACCGTTGTTTTCACTTACGGTTCATGGGCAAGGCATTTTAAAAATACATGTTCCGAATCAAATTTCCAAGTTCAAACAAGAGTCAAAATCAATTACAACTATAATAGATAGTTATTTAAATATTAGTACATGAACTGTATTTCAATTATAACAATTAACATTTGACAGTTAAATATACAATAAAAATATAAGTACAGTATTACTTTCTATAGATCGCATGATCGCCCGTCTAAAGAAGTATAGATTGCCGCTTAGCTTGGACTAGTTGAGGTTGAATAACAATTCGGAGAAGTTTGGTTTGCAGGTCGATGGATAAGTTTCCATTCATAAACAGAGAATTGAATTAAACCAGACCCCGACGAAAACCCTTAAACCTGACCCGACAACAAAAAACATTGAAAAAATAGAGCGATCCGACCTCATCACTAATTTGTTTTCGCGATAACACCTTGATATATTGTACAATAACCTTATGACGCATAATAGCAATGCATGCGATCTAAGTAAGTATTAAATTTACGTTTCCTTGCTCGTAACGAGTTCCTCGCTCTCTTCAACGAGTCCTTCAAAAAAATCAGACACTGTGTTCTCGATTTGCTCGATACAATCTCTAATTTGAACCGAATAAACTTATGGATATACTCACATGATCCATAATTTAAGACCTGTTCAAATCATTTGACGTCAAAATTCAACCAAAAATATTAAATCATTGCTATATTCAATTGGGTGGATAATTAGGGTTTTCCATAGAGGGTGTTTGTCAAAGAACATAACATATTTTTATATATAATTAATATATTAATTGGACCTAGTCAAACGAAGGCTCATTTAGTCGTCAAATGCAGGCTTATTTCGAGATTTAAATACCAGCAAATGGGTTCATTTGTATTTGTTTTATCTGATTATTTATTCAAAGTCTTCCTATATTTGAGATATTACGTATCATAACACCCACCTGATTATCTAAAACTTAAGCCACCCGCTTGTCTTTGATTTAGAAAATAAATTTAGTATCAGCCAACATCGTCCTTGATCGGTCGATATGTTCTTTGAAAAATGAATTTTGTAAAGAGACACATGGATGTCGATGTAACGGACTGTGCATTCGAAATACTCAATTCCAAGACTAATCAATTGCTGAAAAAGGATTTGAAACGATTGAAAAATGATCCCAAACCCTTTTTCGAACTCCATAATTCTGGAAATTTATTCATTAACTTGGGCGTCCGAACAGATTGAACGAACAACAACGATTGAATATCGAAACAACGGCTTCTCGTGGTTTATGTTCAACCAATGAGAAAGACATCTAAGGCGAAGAAATGAGAAATTTCCAAAAAATTAATAATAATAAAGGCAACAAATGAATATTTTAAAATGACTAACCAAGTCAACAAGCAATTGTTCTTGCCCGAGTAGGTTTCACACAACCCTAATGAAATCAAATAAAATAACGTGAAATTCTTGTTATAAATGGAGATCTCCCGCAACCCATTTACACAGCTCGATCGACCTTCTCTCTTTTACTTCCTCTCTCCACCTCTAAAAGAGACGTGGAAATGGGTGTTTATACCTACGAATATGAGACGGAAATAGCCATCTCTCCGGCCAAGTTCTTCAAGGCTTTCATCCTCGAAGCAGACACCTTCTTCCCTAAGATGGTGCCTCACGTTCACCACAAAGTGGAGATTCTCGAAGGCCACGGCGGCGCTGGAACCATCAAGAAGATCTCTTACGGTGCAGGTATCCGTCGCATGATCTTCCTGGATCCAAGAGCACGATGATTTTCAGACCATTTTTCCAATGCAATCTCTTTTCGCAGGTGATTCGCTCAAGTACATCAAGCAAAAGATAGAGAAAATAGACGTAGAGGGCTTCGTCTACAAATACGCAGTGATCGAAGGAGAAGCCCTGTGGGAGGTGATAGAGAAGATCGAGAAGGAGATCAAGCTGGTGGAGAAGCACGGCGGCGGGTGCACCGTGAAAGCATACAGCACCTACTACGTCAAAGAGGGGGCCGAGATCCCGGAGGAGAAAATCAAGGCCGGGGAAAAGATGGGCGCCGGTCTGGTCAAGGCCGCCGAGACTTACCTGGTGTCTCATTCCGATGAATACAACTGAAGTTTGATTTCTCCGACGTGGCTGCGTTCTTTCTGAGTGTGTTCAAGCTTCTTGTCTCCGTGAATCGCTCAATAAAGGGTGTATGAAAACTTGTTTGTCGATCCATTTGATGATCTGTGTCTCATGTTCTTGTTAAATTCACATTTTGTCCATGCAATTGCAGCTGCCGGAAAGCTTTTACATTAAATAAAATTCCACTATTTATCTTCAATTATAACTGTGCTAATTATATTGATGAAGTTCCCATAAGAAGGTACAGTAGTTATCTCTAAAAATCAAGATCTAGTTCGATAACGCAGGCCTCCAAATAGTGGAATACGTGTGTTCCAATAGTTCCATATGGATGACTTGAGGGTCCGAATCAGCGCCTATAGTAAGAATTCTCCGAGTAGGAGTGGGACCCGGTGGGTCGGGTCGGTTTTTGGGTGAAAAAGATCAAATCCAATGATTCAATCAAATTCGAATTCAAATTCAAGAATAATTGACCTAAACCAAAACTAACCCAAAGTTCAGGTTGCGTTTAATTTGGACCAAATCTCAACTAAAATTTAATTATTTATTCATAAATTTTTTGTCATATTAATTACCGACCCGATCATGTTGGATCAATTTCAATCAAAAGTAGAACCGATTAATTCCCCACTTGTAAAGTTGGGCTTAGTTTGCAAGTTCGGGTTGAGAGGATTGGGCTTCGTCGCTTCGGCTGCACAGATAGAGATTGAAGCGAGGCGAAGGAAGATCCAATTCTTTGCCAACCTCCGAGTCTGGTTGGGTTTTCTTCTCCTCTCACAGTTTCGTCTTCTTCTCTCTAATTCTCTTCTCGCCCTCGTGAGGTTTGTTGGAGCAGCAGGTGAACCAATCGGCTGCGATTAGAAGCTCTCGTCACCAAAGCAACATGCTCGCTCTGACTTCAACCCCAATTCTCACTCAGCCTTCGTCAATTACTTGTCTCCGTAAAACTTTTCAGTTTGGGTCGAACGCTGGTTCTAAAACTGCATTTCGCGTTTCGCTTCGAATGTCCTTCAAGACCCCATGTCCGTCGAATAATCTCGATCGCTTTGTTGGGGTCAGTTGTGTTGGTGGAGTGGAAAAAGGTGAGCTCGAGATTGATGATAGATTTTATATGAAGATGGGTATAGAGCTTGCTAGAAAGGCCACTGGGTGTACGAGTCCTAATCCAATGGTCGGTTGTGTGATTGTCAAAGATGGGAAAGTTGTTGGGGAAGGCTTCCACCCCAAAGCTGGTCAACCTCATGCAGAGGTAATGGAAGATAATAGTTTTCGTCTCTTTGGCTAATATATTTCATAGGTTTTCTGAACCAGACTTTGCTCCAACTGTTTGTTCAATTTTTTGATGTGCTATATGAAAATTCAATGAATTAGTCAAAAGTTAATTTTTAGTATGACATAATCTCTTCTTAACATGTTGTAGGTTATTTGTAATTGAAGCAAGTGTTCTTGAGATGAGTGTTTATTGATGCACAATTTATCTTCACATCTAGGATAATTGTTTGCTATGAATAGGTGTTTGCTCTAAGAGATGCAGGGGATTTAGCTGAAAATGCTACTGCATATGTCACTTTAGAACCATGTAACCATTATGGGAGAACACCTCCTTGTACAGAGGCTTTGATCAAAGCTAAAGTGAAAAAAGTGGTTGTTGGGATGGTTGATCCAAACCCAATTGTGGCTTCAAAAGGGGTGGATCGATTAAGAGCTGCAGGTATTCAGGTCTCTGTTGGCATCGAAGAAGATTTATGTCAGAAGCTTAATGAAGCTTACATTCATCAAATGCTAACCGGAAAGCCCTTTGTTACTCTAAGGTGAAATACTTATCAGATATATAATTATGGTTGATATTTAGTCTTGGCTGGTTGCATTTTTTTTCTTACTGTTAAATTCAAGGAATTTATTCAGATCAGATTGCTATTTTTGGCATAGTGGGAAAAAATATCTTGTGTTTTTCATTAAATAAAAGTATATTTGATGTTATTGAATGCACGAGGAAAACAATTGAACACATATAATCCAACATTTGTATAAATTAATAGATGAAAAAAAATATAAGTAAATTAATTTACCTAAATGAAAAATTTACAATGGGATATCCAAAATGTATTAGATTTTGTGAACAAAATTGATTCTACATTACTCACGCTATTGTAATGTTAGTAAATAATCTTCTTCTATATTTTCTGTCAATGATTTTGACGTTGCTTTGATCATAGATTTTCAATATGGTAATGAACTAAACATAGTCTTATGCATGAATTTATCATAAAAATGCTGAGAAAAGTAAAGTTAAACGTCTGGTCTGCTCGTTGATGTCTCAGGTACTCCCTCTCTATGAATGGGCAATTTTTGAATCAGCTTGGTGATGGAGCTATGGCATCTGGTGGATATTACTCTCAGTTATTAAGGGAAAGTGATGCAGTGATATTTTCTCCTGCCTCTTCAATAGAGAATTTGTCCACTATTGCTTCCAAGAAAACTGGAAATAACCGACCTTTTCAAATTATTATTTCAAGAGCTCATACTCCTGTCAAATTTGAAAATATTAGCAGTGATGAGAGTTCCAAAGTGATAATTTTTACTGAGGAAGAGGCTATACAAGAACAAGAAACATCTCAAAAAGGAATTGAAACTGTGGTCTGTGATCAAGTAAGTCTGGAAAAAATTCTGGAATACTGTAAGCAACAAGGTTTATGCAACGTTTTGGTAGATTTGAGGGGGGATTTTGAAAATCTTGAAGAGCTTCTCCAAGAAGGTATTAACAAGAACCTATTGCAGAAAATTGTGGTGGAAGTTTTGCCGCAATGGAGTGTTGAAAGCTACAAATTCAAGAGTATTGAGAGAAGATTGAAAATTAAAAATTTGCGTCCCATATCCTTGGTCGAGAGTGTTGTGTTGGAAGGATATGTTGATGTATAAGCATAAATGATTGTGTGCCCAAAACTTGAAACCTGATGATGAAAAAACTTTTGATGAACTTGGATGGATGGTGAGGAATCAGAATTTCAAGCCAAGCAGACGACCATTCAAATCTTTGAAGGTAGTAGATTGATTGTTTGTATTTTTAATTTTAACTCTTCAGTAAAGAAATTCGTGGCATGAAAAATCCTGAACTTTGTGAAGAAACTTCTCCTATCTTTTTCAAAAAAAAGGGATACAAAAAATTTACAAACTTAATATCATGACTTATTCTGGTGAATTATTCTATCGTCTCCTGATGCTGAATCGAGTTGATTTTCGGATAGATATTGACACATGTAGCAGATGATATTATTCTTGTGAATCCATGTCTTGATTTATATTTTTCTTGGATTTGGCAAAGAAAAATCTGAATTAGAAGTAATAAGTTGGAAATAGTAACAATTATATATATATATATATATATATATATATATATATAATATTGGCAATGTTAAAAAAGTTTGATGGACGATTTATCTGAGCTTGTCATGTGAAAATCGTTAGTATTATTCTGATCTCAGCTTCCTGTTTGAGTTATTTCTCTTGAAGTATTTATCTTGAGTTCAACTATCAAACATCATTTTACTTGTTCTGATCATTCTTGATCCATAACAAACATTCACTCCTGGATGGAAGAAAACCCGTCTAGAGATAAGATTGAGCTTACGTTATATGTATATTTCATAGTCAAAAGTTGAAAGATAAATGCATGTTTTCAGCCCAATGATGATGTCATTAAATATATTAATTGGCTTCAGCATATGCTTGGTTTGTTGAGTGTACTCTCAATCTGGCAGCCATGTTCATGGTGCCATGGTGCCATGGTGCATGCCTTCTCTGCTTCATTTTTTATAATCTTTTATTGATGCTAGGTTTTCTGATGGAAGACTTTGGGCTTTTTTTCACATCAATATTATTCATATCTTGAAGTATTCATCTTGTGTTGAATTATGAAACTGCAGTTTACTCTGTCTGAAATTGGTTTACATTGTCATTCTTGATCTATACATGCAAATGTATTTACTAGTATTCACTCCTGAAGATTAGATGGACCTTATATTATCTGAATGTCAAAAAGACAAGGTTGGTTCATGTATTTTTTTTTCATCCCTGATCGCGATGTCTTTAAATTTATTGGCTTCAGCTTATGCTCGATCGATTGGATGGCTCAGTGAGGCTGCCATGTTCATGCACTCGTTCATTTCATAATTCTTTATTCGATGACAGGAAGGCTTTGTTTGTTTGTTATCCTGGGGAATATACAAGTGGAGTGGAGGGCTGTGGAAATAGCATCTACTGGAGCAGGCAATGCGGAAGAAACTAGAATATATTGGTAATTAATTAGATCATATTATTTTAAATTTGTTTATATTATCTTGGAGATATATTTATTCATATTAACTGTTCTTATTTTGGACCTAACCCGGTTGCTCAATTTTTCTAAGAATAGGAAGAGAAGTGAAACATGCTTTTGAAATATTTTACTGGGAGTATGGTTTTGAAACTCAAAGATCCCATCACCGCGGCTGCACGTATTAGGTGTGACATAATAGCATTGCAATGCATAATAATCTTAGTAGAAGTTATCCCATATTCAAGTACAAGTTTAGTTTTTACATTGCTATTATGATGATGATGATGATGATGATGATGATGATGATGATGATGATGATGATGATGATGATGATGGAGTATTTGTTGGGTTTTAATTTTATTGAAGAAGATGAGAATCTCAAGAGAGAAAGCGAAGGTCGGAGTATAGAGAAACGGGATTGGAGTTTCCGGTTGATCGGTGGTGATGGAGATTGAAGGGGAAGCGTCTTCCTCCGCGACCCAACTTTGATAGATGAAAGCTATTTTCATAATCCGTTTTTTTATTTCCGTGCAATACCCAGAATTAAGACGCTGTATTCAAAATTTTGTCAATTTTTTCGGATGCTTTTAGTTCCTTCTAGGTTTATAGGAGTCATAAACTCCATTGTTGTGGCTTTTGTTCTTCGGTGCTCTAAATATTGCGGGCGATACCAGCCTCCATTCCATAATAAGACCAGCCTCAGAATTATTTGATCCAGGACACAAACTGGAGCTCTTAGCTCTCCACAAACAAGAAGACGCCCGTGAAATTGTTGGGTACATGCTTTATTATCTGGTCGTATTTGTTTTTGTTATTTTCATTTAACCCCCCGACAAGATCTTATTTATATCTTTTAATGGCTAAAATCACATCTCAGAGGCCCTCAACGAAGCATCATTTACACTGTACTTGCACGTATCTTTTCAATTATTACAAATACAGACCCCCACAACAGCACGCAATACCACAACAGGCACCTGAACTTCTCCCATTTTCAGATCTGCCCCGTTTTGAAAAAATAATCACGTGGTCGCCGGAGGAGTTACAGGCCCTACTAGATCATCGCCTCAGGCCTCCAGCCGAAGTAATCGCCGGAGGTCTTTCGTGGCCGACTCGTCGTCCATCTTCCACCCTTGCCTTCGCTTCTGGAAGGACGGCAGAGGAACCAATCTCGGAGACGGCGACATCGAGAAACCTGATCCCGCGTACACCTCGCCCTTTCCGCCAAACGGCGACCTCGTATCCGCGATTCGGATCTGCTTAGGGACCATTTCTGGATCCGGACCGATCCTCTCGGTGCCGGAAAGTGGCAGATCATCCCTATCCTGTCTTCTACCCCCGTCGCTCTTGATTTTCGAATCGAGGGACTCGCCTAGCCTCAAGATCGCCACCTTCGCTATTTTCACGTCATCCGCCCTCAATCTTCCACAGAGGGAGGGGTTGCGTCTCCTGTGCTCCGGCATATTCGACCGAGCTGCCGGCTTCCTGTTGGATCTATAATGACAAGTATTATATTTGTAGTTTTGATAGGAACGAGAGCGTCCAAGCTCGACAAGAGGAGCTCCCATGCGCTCCTCAAAAAAACTGAGAGGCCGCAAAATTTCAGTTCCCATGGGGGTGAAACGGGACAGAAATGGCCACTCTCCCTACGGACTTCGCCTGATCGTCGTCGTCTCGGCTCGGGTTGAGGCAGGAGGGGTGGCGGGGAGATGGTATTTATAGCAACAAGGGTGGGGTTGGTTGAAGCCTTGGGGCTGACTTGACGGAGTCGTTACTTGTAGAGCAGTGGATTGGTCCACGGGGTTCAGACAGGGAAAAGATGTAACGGCGTTTAAGAAATAAAGAAGAGTTGCTTTAATGGGAGGAGTGGATTGGTGGATTTGATATAAAATAAAATAGAGAGATGTAAAAGAGAAAAGAAGAGAGGAGTGGATTGCGGGGAACAAAGGTGGAAGCGCATAAAGAAAAAGGAGGGGGCTTTATGCAAGGATGTTGCAAGCAACATATCATGCTTTCTTTCTTCTCCTCTTTATTTTCCTCTTCTTTTATTAAAAAATATAAAAGATAACATTGGGCTCTTTTTGAAAAGCTTCTTAGATCACTGGGTTGCCAAAAGGGCAAAGATGAAGAGGGTGGATTGAGCAACTTTGGGCCTTCTTCTGCGCTCGCTCTTCGCCGCAGTTTGATCCCGATTCACATCAAATTTGGTTAATTAAAAATTGATCTCATTCAATCTTAATAGTTAGTTGAATTGTTTGTCGGATGTACCAAATTCAAAGTTAAGAAAGAGTTTTAACTGGACAAAATAAGCAAATTCCAAGTTAAGAAGCGTTTTAATTAGAAAAAAAATAGTGTAATCTACGTGAACGTGCACGGGCTTGCGTTTGGCTCTCTACCGCCGACGTCACTTGCGTCGTTTCTTGGGAAGCTCTGCCTCCGCCTCCGGCCTCCGCCATCTGCTCCGTTGCTCGTCGAATTTGAGTTCTGAAACTGGATTTCTTGTTTGCTGGTCAGTAACTGGCACTTCTGCAAATACACCTACCATTTGAACACTTTGAAGCTCTATAATATAATCGTAACTTTGTTTCTGTTTTTAGTTTACAAGAATTCCTATTCATATCCTCTTCTTCCTATTTAAAGTACGGCTTCCATGTGCATTCATCAGTCTGCGGTCGATCGGCATCCAGTGAGTCGGGTATTTTCGCACTTTCTTGCTCAGAGTAACGCTAGTTTCATCATCATGCGTGTTTTGTGTAGATAATGTGGTAAGTATTGTTGGATAGGTTGTTCGAATTTTGAGGGGAGAGGAGGATGGTTTGGAGCCTCTGAAGAGCAGTCAACGGTCGGAAATTAGAAGAACATCGCCGGAGGAGGTTCTTGGCTTGGACAAATGTAACTCGACCAAGTATTCGAACGATCTTGGTCGACACTGGGAGGTGGTTCTGGGCACTTCCAAATAGAGAACTTGCGATAGAAAGAGAGTATCACGTAGCTTAGATAAGCTTGATTTTCAATACATTATTTCATTTTTTTAAAATTATCTTATGCAGAATGGTGTAATTTGTAAAGCAATCCATTAAATAATTAATTTTATAACGTTAATTGCATATTCAAAGGTCTATTTCGTCTCTCTCTCTCTCTCTCTCATGCATGGTGATGGGACCGGCGATGTCCCTCTCGATGCTCCACTCCTTTCTCCTTTATTTAGTTTTACTACCCATTTGAGCTCGGAGGAGAGGGATCGAGGATTGCCAATGATTCCACTTATCTCTAAAGCGACAAACATTTCCCCATTTTCGTTGAAAGAGAAAGGTGAATCTTCTACTTTCAATGCAACTTCCATTTTTCTCAAATAGTTTCCTGCGCTCGGAGATCAGCAATTGAAGTGGATGGGTGCGCTTCCGCTCTGCGCCTCGTAGTTGTCGCTCACGATGGATGCCAATTGCTGGTCCTGCGATTCTGCCGGAGCGCGAATCTAGAGACATTTGAAAAGTTACGTTCATGGAGGTTTTGGATCGTTCCTTTAATATTTAGATTCCTCTGTTTGCTGTTCCAAATCTGCTGCCGAAGAGTTGGAAGGACTAAGGAGGAGCAAAAATTATGGAAGTGGAAAATATGCAGAGACAGCTGGTCGAGTACAGAAAATCATTATTCATCGAGGTAAAATCCTCCTTCAAGTTGATTTTTTTTTGTTTCATTTTTATGTTTTCCAACTTCCCCACGCCTGAATCCTTAATCTGTGGCTTACTTTTGTGTGGATTATTTATGAATTAGCGGCTGTAAAGTTAACATTACAAACATGCAGTATTCTAGTGTTCATAATCATCCGGGTTTGCGAATATTTCTTGGTTCTTCATTGGGTTTATTTCTTCTATGTTGGTGTGAGAATCAGGGGTGGTTGGATGCCCAGTTTTTACAGCACCAACTGCAAGATGAAGACAACCGAGATTTTGTTTTTGAAGTGGTGTCTCTTTACTTTGAAGATTCTGAGAAACTTCTCAATGATCTAACCAGATCCATGTGAGCAATCAAATTCGTCGCTGGACTGTAACTTTACTCTTCTACTTCAAATGCATTCCCCTTTTTTGGCTCATCATAGCAGATATACTATTTTAGAATTAACTTATGAACTCATGATGCTCTTCCCAAACATCATGTTGCTCGTTTGTTAGAAAATAAAACTTCTGAGGATTCTTGAATAGTAATGTTGTCATTTCTTTTTCAGGGATCAACATCAAAATTTCGTGGATTTCAAAAGAGTGGATGCCTACGTTCATCAATTTAAGGGTAGCAGCTCCAGGTGCATAAGTTTTTTTAGTCTCTCTCTCTAATTATATTTGCTAAGCTATGTTCTAAGCAAATAAATTTAACGTTTTGATATTTTTTTGGTGGAAAATGATTTTTCTAATGAAAAAACTAGCTAGCTTTGTGTTACCTTAAATCTCTACATTTCTCATCCATGTGCTGCAAAATTTGTGCATCTACCATCCAATTTTTGGCTGAATTTTAATTGTTGACATATTGTACACTATGATAAGAATTCAAAGTAATCTTTTGAATTATTCAATACGAAAATGTAAGAAACATATACTAGGGAAACTTCAAAGGTTTCCAAACTACCACACAAGAGACTTTGAGGACTGTCTACCTCCCACCAATTGATTACTTCTCTAATTATACCCCACTACCCCATCTCTTCTCTATTTAATAGCCTACTAGTAGTTAACATCTCTTAACTACAATTAATCTCTATTAACTACTTCTAACTTCTACTAATTCTTATAAATTTCTACTAACCATTTATCACTAATTAGATCATAGTCCTTATCACACTATCAGATTTAGCACATACTTTCTGGATGTAAAACTATATCAGATTGAATATCGTATTTACTAGACTAAATTTGTACCCGGCAAGCAGAGATTATGACAGGCTGTTGTTTGGACGCAAATCTATATGATCAACG
Organism: Begonia fuchsioides; assembly: GCA_003255005.1. Taxonomy (NCBI): domain Eukaryota; kingdom Viridiplantae; phylum Streptophyta; class Magnoliopsida; order Cucurbitales; family Begoniaceae; genus Begonia; species Begonia fuchsioides. Next base: position 396,506 of record QAOC01006208.1, read on the forward strand.
CAGCCATGATTCATATGGTTAATCTGTCATTGAGGTATATTGTGGAAGTCTATTTGAAAAAATAAACAAATGAGAAGAAACTTTCAAATATGAATGCACATCCAGTCAATTGTTCTTAGCACATATTTCATTTGGGCATTCTCTTCTTTTTCTGAGCAAGAAGAGAAGAACAAATCAACTCTTGGAATTAGCTAATAATGGATTTTGCAGCATAGGAGCAGAGAGAGTGAAAAATGCCTGCATTGCATTCCGAAACCTGTGCGAGGATGAGAACATCGAAGCGTAAGTAGAAACCTTTTTTTGGCTAGTTACGATCAGAATATGCCTTGATTATTTGGTGATGTGCAGTTGTCTGAGCTGCCTTCAACAGGTAAAGCAAGAATACCATCTTGTGAAAAACAAGCTTGAAACTCTCTTCACAGTAAGTGAACCCAAAGTCATCATTTTTATTTTTATTTTACAGTGCATCCGAAAATGAGTGTTTATTTTTGGGCATGATTTCAGCTGGAGCAGCAGATTGTAGGTGCTGGTGGGTCAGTCCCAGTAATGGAATTCTCTCTTTAAATGTTCTTATGTTTGGTGCTTGTATCTTCAGTGTATTGGTTCTTTGTTGACTCGATACTTTGATTCCATATTACAAACTCCGTTCCAATCCTGTCGTTCTTTAAGAAAGAATTATGCTGTGGATAATACATTTTTAATTTCCTGGACGCTGTCTTAACATTATTCCCAATTCTTTAAATAAAGTTTTGCAGGCATAATTCCTTCTAGCCAACTCGAATCATGTCACGGATTTTGCTTCCATAGTAGATATAGCCGTGATAGAAGACATGAGTGGGCAAAACCGGTTTGGATTTGCAGTTTTGACCCACTTATCGATCGGCTTGGTTTTCGCCAGTTTTGGTTGACGATCCAACTGAATTGAATTGAACTAAGCTGTGGAGTATTAATGAACTACAATGAATTAAAATCTGGCTTAAAATCTGGTTGTCCAAATACAATATTTTGAAAGAAATTCATTTAATTTTAAACCATTTGGATGACAGTAAAATGTAGTTTTGTAATTTCTTTTGTTTGAAATAGTTGTCTTGGGCTTAGTTGCCTCAGCAGGTAGGGCTCTAGCCTAGCCCATTAAGACAGTGTGGGCCCACGTCATGACATGGCAGGCTTAGATTGTGGCGCGCACAAATAGCAGGCAAGATTGTTCTTCGAAGGCGGGTGATTCGATCCCTAATAACTGTCTTCTCCATCCCCTTTTCTTCTCTATTTGCCATTTGGGGAAGAGGTTTCTCCGCATTCCAAGTTCCCAGAGGGAGTTTTTTGAGTAGCTGCTGTTGCCCATTATGGTGAAAGGATTGGACCAAGAACGTTGCTGACTCCTGGGTTATCTTGGTCTGAAGGTGCGCATCAGTAGATTTTGCTTCTGGGTTTTTCTTTAATGTTGAAATAGAAAGAGAGAGGGGGAAATTGTTTGGGTCGAGGAATTAGGTTTGACTAAACCGAGAGTAAATGATGAAAGATTCATTGCTGCCTTGATTCTTTGTCTTTGGGTGTCTCCCTCTTAGTCTTCGTGGTGGATTATGGTTCTACTGATGCTAGGTTTTCTTTCCATCAGACCCTGATATAAAGCAATCCAATTCAATCCTAAACTATAATCAAGTCCAAGAATTTCTAATTAATCATTATTACTTAGATTATATTTTATTAGAGCGGAAAGAATCCATTCAATCCGCGAGTTGCTCCTACAAAGAAAGTTGAGTTTGGGTTTTGTGTGAATGCTCTCTATGTTCTGTAAAAATTTATCAAAAAAGTTATTTTTTTTCTGCTCCAAATTTGGTATTCTAAATCTCTTTCACTTTATTAATAGCTTATTCGTTCCATTGTTTATTTCTCTTGAAATCCAAGCATTTTCAATTTGGACTGTCATATCTCGCCTTCCTTGGTGTTTCTCTTTTCCTGATTCCATTGGCATTAGATGTTAATCATTAATTTCTGCCCAATATCGCTAAATAAGAATAGATGTTTACACTTTCCCAAGTAAAATCATATTTCATATTTCCTGTTTGCGAAACATGATGTGTGGTATCATGATGAAACAGAAGATTTGGTAAATTATTAAGCATCCAACTTTGGATGAAGACAAAATTCTGAGCACATTATACAAGAATTGAACAGAAAAGAAAACGCTCTACACATTTCCTCTGTGATGATGGATCAGCTTGATGATTCCTTTCGAAACAAAGCAGTGGCAGTATCACGAGTTTTAGCTTTACGAAGATGGGTTAATAAGGATGATGTACCCTGCAAAATCGAAGAGGTAATAGATATGCTTTGCTTTCCACTTTCTCTATTATTTCTGCTAATTATTGCGTCTATGGATCTACCTTGTCAAACTCTCTTATTTTCCATTGGCTATTTTATTCATTAATTCTTCTTCTTCTTTTTTGTTTGTGATTTAAGGGCCTGTTCTTGGGATCTGTTGCAGCGGCTTCTAACAAGAATGAACTGCAGAGGTTGGGAGTAACGCACATTTTAACCATTTCATGTTCCCTACCTTCATCTCATCCGAATGATTTTACTTATAAAGTGATCGAAGGTATGGATGTTCTTTGTAGCTCTACAACCCGAACCGTACATTCTTGATCCTTAATATATCAATTTGAGTTGGAGGTTTTTTCTTCTTTTTTTTCCGTTATGATCAAAAGTTATTGTAGATGGGCGTGCAAATTTCCAGAGCTATATTCTAATCATATTTATGGTTTTACGGCTAAATTGAGGTAGTCTCGGACAGAGTAGACACAAATATCAGAAGGCACTTTGATGAGTGTTTCAATTTTATTGACGAAGCCAGACGGTTGGGTGGTGGAATACTTGTTCATTGCTTTGCAGGACGATCCAGAAGGTGAGGTCTCAAAGTGTGTTAGGTCATCTGCAATTGCCATCATGAGCTTTTAAACAGAGATATTTGGTTGCAGTGTGACGATTGTAGTAGCCTATCTGATGAAAAAATGTGGCGTGAGTCTTTCTGAGGCACTGGAGCTCGTGAGGAGTAAACGGGCAGTGGCAGATCCTAATTTAGGTTTCATATTACAGTTGAAGGAATTTGAAAAATATCTTCAAGGTTTGTATACACTGGATTAATGTTTGTGATTCTGGTATGGAGATTTGTAATTTGTTTGATGTTATGCAGCTGCAGCCATGGAAGAAGGATTGAGAGAGCCATGAACATCAGAAGAGTTCCAGAGACAGCCATGGTGCTGCTGAATAGTGAATTTCATGGAGGAGAAGGAAGGGTGTGAAGTTGTCAACATTGAATTGTCAAGTCATGCTGTCCCAGCATTACATAATTATCTCTCTTAATCAAATTTCAAAACTGCCTCAGTCTATCTCTCTCTCTCTCTCGCCCTTAATGGTTATCATAATCTGATTCTCTCTCGAAATATATAGTTAGTAGTTGCAGAAGGAAGGAAGTTCATGCTGGGGCAGTATTGGTATTGCTTAGTGTTGAAGGAAGATGAATGAATTGAGAAAAAAAGACCAACTTTGAAAGATCAAATCCAAGAAAATAGTATGAATTCTTAAAAACTTTAACCCTAATGGAGGAAATAGCCAACAGTCACTGCCAACTGTTGGAAGAAAAGTATGTTGACAAGAAATCTATGGCGGTGGCTCGCCGGAGGTGGAGCTCAGTCTGTATTTCACGGTTCTAGTCTGGTGTCGATCCCTCCGCAGCTCCAATTCCAGTGTAAGATCCGGTTTGGAATGAAACCGAACCGAATTCGAGTGTAAGTTTTATGTCCAATTCCAGTGTAAGTTTGATGTCAATCTCTCTCTCTCTCTCTCAAACATAATGAGTCATTAGAACCAATCAAGATTCAGTTGAGCTCATTTCTTAATCATGCCGGCCATCGTGTTCGTGATCAAGATTCAAGAGCAGCCTAACCCTCGCAGTGGGACCCAAACAAGTCCCGGCCATTTCATTTTGATCCTCCCTGGCTGGATATCAATACCCTTAATCTCCAAGGTCCACAATCCTGTATCTGGGATCTTATCTTTGATCCTCTTGCTTTCACATCCATGAATGAAAAAAGGAACCTTTCCTTCTCCGCCTTTTATTTCTGAAGAGTTTTGCTGTTCATCTGGTTCTAGAAAAAAGGACAAGGCTCTGTCGGAATTTCTGAGAATCTGCTCATCAAAAACCAGTCCTTCTCTTTTTACATGATAAATCAAGCCATGAGTTCGAGTCTCGTTCGAGATGCTATATTGTCGTTTATTTTACGGGGAAATAGTAAGGAAAATGGTGGTCTTTGAAAAAGAAATGCCACATGGGGTAGCGTAGCGGATAAGATAAGGTAAGGTTCATGTTTTGTACTAACAATGATTTAACATGCTGCATTATACTCATCCGCATTATACACATCCTTCTCCGGCAACACTTAACTGAAAATGATGTTTAAGTTGAATTTCTAGAGAGAGAGAGAGAGAGGTTATATTGCCGTGTGCCATGAAGGTATAAAAAAATGGGACCCAGAGTCCAAATGTGGACATCATTTTCGCATACAAATCTCCCACCATTTTGGTTTTAAGGTCACAAATAAGCTTGGCACCCTCAACTTCAATAAAAGACTGCTTTTTGTACCCGAGTATCGGAGGAGATGGGAAGAGAGAGACTTGAAAAATGGAAGAAATTTGTAAAACAGCAGAAGGGTAAGTTGTGCATAATGAGAGTTTGCATCTCTATGCTTCTTTGCTGGCACAAGCACGCTTGGAAAGACAGCTTCTAAAGAGATTTTGAAGTGGTGTTCTGCCAAAGATACCTGTTCCTTTTTTGCTGTTCTAGCCATCCATTTTTTAATCGCGTTCTTCCTAAGGACTCTCGGAAAGATTCTGATGGTGATTTGTTATGGCGAAGCTGAGAAGGAAGCAAGCTCGACAAGAACAAATCTGGGATAGATAGGTACTTATTTGTCTGTATATTCTTCCTTTACTTCTTCTCCGGTGGCTTTTATCAGATTGAGCTCAGCTTTTGAATCTGGGTATCTTTTGGGATTTTGTATACTTCCAACTCTGAATAATAACCAAACTCTCTCTCTCTCTCTATCAAGCTTCTAGACAACACTTGATTTCTTTTGCATTTTGTGATGAAATGCAGGTTCTTCCATGGCTATCTTAAGTTTTCTTTTCCAACGAAAACCATGATCCTACTGATCCATTCTTATGAATTGATCAGTTCTTCTCGTTGCTTTTGTAAAAGCAGTGTTCATGACTAGAACAGGTCAACTTAGAAACAAGAAAACTTCAACCTTGATGGCGAGCGGATGGCTGTTGGATTTTCTTTTGTCATCTGTGCTTCAGTGGGACCTTCCATTTGAACCCATGCATCGACTGCCACTTGTGGTCCTTCCGTGGACCGAGTTCTTCACAAAGCTGCAAAAAAAATCTTTTCTTTTAAACTTTCCATTCTAGTTCTATGCAATGCTTCTTTTTACATTCCCGTTTTACTTCTCCGACTCGTAATAGCAAACACTCCAACATTACATCTATTAAATTCACTTAACCTCGAGTCGCTTGGTTTTGCATGAAGCACTTCTACTTTCTAGAGATAAGCTTGACGGGGAAGATGATGATCATGATCGTGATGGCATACTACGTCATAACAAACATTTTGGATCAAGAATGGATGTGATCTTACAAGTGCGAAATTCGTGTCTGAACAACAAAATCCAACCATGAAGTCTCCACCAACTTTGGTTGGATATTTTCGATAGATCACTTGGCCAAAGTCTTGAAAAATCTCTCGTTTCCCTTCGCCACTAGCTGAAATATACCGTACATAAGAACACCAATTCATAAATCATTCCAATCATTCAAAATATAGAATCAAACTGGAAGCTTACTGGTCTTCTCAAGCTCTGGAATCCACGGTTCAGATCCCTTGAAGGAACTTTTGTAGAAATTTGAGTCTAATGTATGGTATGATGCCAATTCTTTTGTTGAATTACATCATTACCTAGAGTTAAAGTTGCGCCTTCACCTAAAAGAATGCAACTTGGAACATTACTACAATATCATAAACCCCACTCTCTCAACGGGGCGCGTGAGAACTCCTCCAACTCTATGGTTATCATGCGCGCCGAGGGGTCAGCATCGGACTAAGATGCGCACGTATCATCTCCTTCGTGACTTCCTCGCTTTCCATCGAAATAAAACGGAAGGAACTAGTCTAACATGCGCAGTCTTCTTCTCCCCTCCTCCACCGTCACCACCATGCCCCCCACCTCGATTTCTACTTCGTCCCCCAAATCATCGCCCAACCCTAACCCTAATTCCAATTCCCTTCACTGCAGGCACTCTCCCTCCGCCACTCTCGATGTCCTCATCCTCATCCTCGTCCTCTTTTCCGGCACCTTCCTTCTCACCTCCTACTTTTCCTACATCTTCAACTCCCTCTCCCTTCTTCTCTCTACTTCCCATTTTCAACTCCATCAATTCCCTTTTCCTTATCTTTTTGGCTTCTTCGTTTTCTTCGGACTCTCTATAGCGGTCGTCGAGGTTTGCTGCGGTGCCCGATCGAGAAAATGTGAGAAGCCTGGCTGCAAGGGTTTGAAGAAGGCTATGGAGTTCGATTTGCAATTACAAACGGATCTGTGTGTTAAGACTGGGTCCAAGGACATTGATAAATTGCCATGGAAAGGGGGTAGCGAGGCCAATCCCGATTATGAGTGCCTGAGGTCGGAGCTTAGGAAGATGGCTCCCCCAAACGGCCGAGCCATTTTGCTCTTTCGAGCGCGTTGTGGCTGCCCGGTCGCTAAGCTTGAGGGTTGGGGCACTAAGCGGGGAAGGCGGCATAAAAAGTAAGTTTCTTGATTCGAACAATGGGTCAGATTGTGTGTTCTGCGTGAAATTAAGCTTGGAAGTTTATTTTAGTTTCGTTTGATTGGGTTTCATTTATCTGCCAATGAGTTCAAATCAAATCAACGAAGAAATTTCCAGTGATTGTTGGAATTATTGTTGAGCAGGCTATTCCTGTCACCAACTTTTTTTTGGATGTCTGGTTACCTGAATCATAATTACTTGTAGAAATTTCAATTTTGTTTGATTTAGACTATCCACCTACATCTTCAAATATTTACCAACGTTTTCTTTGAAGTGTATAGTGGTTTGTACAGCTTTTTTACTCTGACATTTGTTTTCCCTTGCCTTAGTAGAGATTTCAGACCTTTCTTGAATTACAATCTAGAAACACGTGCATTAAATTTGAACTCCCAATTGTTTTCATTATAATTTGAAAAATCTTAGTTTAAGCAATGGAACAGACCTTTATCTATTTTCCACCATTCTTGACAATTGGTCATAAGATAAAACTGGATTGCGATCTATTTTTGCGGTCGGCGGGAATTATTTTGTACGAGTAGAAAGTAGTTGTGTGAATGATAAAAATCCCTGACAAAACTACTGTTTCACCACTGTCCAGACTATCTTGAAACTTAAATGATTGCTCTTCTATGCATATTGCATATCATTGACTTTTTTTATCTTCCTTTGTAATTGTTTGATCGCTTGGCCATTCCTTTCTTTGTCTTCGGCCGTTGCTGCCCATTAATGAAAAGCAACATCTGAGCATGAGTAGGAAATAAGACTGGTGTTTTGACACTTGTAGTGGAAGTTGTAGAATTTGTTCTTGTTGGCTTCAAAGGTTTAGAAAACATTTTATTATTCCAGCTGCACATTTTGGGATTTCAGGAAACTTAGCAAAAAATGGTTCATTTTCCATATAACATATTTGTGAAAGAAATATTAGTTTTTTTTCTTTAGAATTAATTTTCATTGGACAACCTCTACACATGCCTAATACAGTTCATGAACTGTGTTTCCCAAAGTCAATTCTAATGATGGCAGACACTTTTTTTTCTATAAAATTAGTGACTAGCATCTTCATGGAAAAAAAGTATATCTGAGAGGTTTTTATTCATAAAAAATAAAAGTTTTCTAGTTTTCTTTGAACATATATCAGCTTTTTTTTGCTGTTTGGACTGATAGAGTTTTCCTCCAGGAAGAAGAATTTCCAAAGCTGTAGGTTGTATTTAAAAAATCTTCAAAACATATTACATTTGACTTTATGCTGGTTTTGTATTTAAATCTTTAAACCATGATTATTTTCTACTCTATTTTCTCTTACTCGTGCATTATCCAAAATTCTATGTAACAAAAATCAGTTACAAAGATGCTAATAATAGATGTCCACATCAGTGTTAGCTAAGTCTCCCACATGATTGTTACTCGTCAAATTGCGAAAGATCTTCCCGATAGAAAGTGGGAGGTGTCCATGGTTGTGCTTGTAGCTCTGAAAACATTGATGTGTAGCAAATCCATTACACCAAATAAATATAAATTGCAAGAACCAAAACAATAAAACTGACTTAAAATCTTAGAAACAATGTAGATTCAAAAATCTTAATGAACCATCAAGGACGTCTCTCCGATAATAATCATTATAACATCTCATTTCACTCTCGCATTTCCCATTTATAATTACTCTCTTCCTGACTCTAACTCCCCCATACTTTCCCAAGAAACTTACAAAAACCAACTTTAAAAATACATTATATAATTTCCAAAAGAATTCTATGATTATTTCCTAACCGGCATCCCGGGATGAGTGTGATCTTTTAGGTTTATTGAATTTACTGTGTATTTCAAGAGATGTTTTCAGAAAATAGCATTGCTCTAGAATTGGATCTTTGTTGATGGTGGCAACGATCTTTGGATCACCATCATCAAACTCTCTCTATATGAAGTTCCCTTAAACAGTCTATCTCCAGTTTCAATTGCATCCTGATGTTGAAAATCTAACCAGTTCATAATAACCATATGTTTTCATTAGAGGGTTGGAGTTGTCTCTATAGTTGTGAGGCAGACGGATGTAATGATAAAATTAGACGTTCGGGCTTTTTTTGATGGTCATTTGTAACTCTTTTAGAATGAATTAAGTTGAGTGGAAAACAGGGTTGTGGCAATAAACATATTAGGTAGGAAGTTTTGTGAGGTTTGTTCAACTTCATTGCCAAAGTAATGATTTTGGTAAAAGAACCAAGCTAGTGTAAGTCGTCCTTATATGAATAAAAAGGGCTGACGCATGAGATTTCACATCATTGATCAGCTTTTGATGAATGAGAACCAACCATTTGGTTTACTATCCCTTCTAAATGATATGCTTGTTGCAAAGCTGATTTGAGGGGTTGTGTTTATCCTTCCCATACGATGAATACTTATATTTGAGGCTGAAATATGCTTTGCTTGGCTGTGATGTAAATATGAAATGGTAATGTGAGTGTGAACTAATCAGGTGCTGCCACGTAATTTGTTAGAATGAACTCTTCATCTCTTTGCTTTATGTTTGGCGGTGGTTGCAGGGCTGTTGCTGCCGTAGCTCATAGTGGAATTGCAGGAGATCATCGATGAGAGGGTGCGTGGATGCTGACGACTCCACCACTGCTGCTCGTGTCTCCTTCCCATACTCGGTTCACCTTTTACTTATGAATTTGACATCTATGTTTCTTGACTCTCTTCTCTCATCTTGAAAACACATTTTTAAATACCAAATTCAATGCAAATAAACATGGACTTCCATCATCTCTCTCTTCTCCTTGGATTTGATGTTGGTATTTGAATTACTGCTAATTGCCTCAAGGTGATACCTGTTTGTACATATCTGGTTCTTAGAATTCCATGTCCGATAATCTGTAGATCGTGATTGCCAAAGAAAAAATAAAAAACATACCAAACTTTTGATGATGCCTACGAAGCAGATTCTCGTGGGCGCTCTTAATATGAAGTTTTATTTTTCTTTAGAATGAGCTTGTATATGCCTTAGGATATCGCATGCGAATGAGTAGTCTTAGGTTTTTTTAATTTTATTTTTAAAAAATAATAAGGTATTCAATTAATGTAATATATTATAAACGATTAGTCATTGTAGCATAGAATGGTCTATGTTCCAAATCCATACTTGCTTCGGAAGAGAAATCTGCGTAATCAAATCTTAAGCAAGAATGATTGGTGATCTTGGTAGATGCCTCGCACTTCTCGAGGTTAACGGTGATTTCCCTTCCATTGTCAAATGGTTGACCGGAACTCAAACGGATTCCCCCTCCTGATCTCGCCGTCTCATGCTTGTTCCTCCAGCAACCTCCAGGTTTCTTGCGTATTCTCGTCGACCCTCCTTTCTCAAATGCCTCTCCACCTCCCCTGGCGCAGTATCTTCCTCCGACCCACTGCACTGTCTTCGGGTGTTCTTCCATCGCCCACATTGTCTCTCCCACGTCGATTACGCGCTCTCTCTGGTCTCCGTTCTCAAGGCTTGCTCTTCTCTTTCAGCTATTTCCAATGGCCGACATATCCATTCTCTCCTTATCAAAACCGGGTTCGACTCTAACACTTTCGTTCGTAATAGTTTGATTATCATGTACGCCAAATGCGGATGTCTTGACGATGCCGTGGTAGTTTTTCATGCCTTTTCTGAGCTGGATCCTGTTTCCTGCAATATTATGGCTGGTGGGTTCATGAAAGCTGGGCAAGTGTTTGATGTAATGCCCAGCAAAAATTGCGTCTCTTATACAACCATGATAATGGGTTGCAATAGAGTTTTTAAGAGTCACGAGGTCTGAGTGGCAAGCGTGATCTCTGCTTGCACTCGCGTAGGTGCCCTTTGGGATTGTTGGAAGCTTCACGGTTTGGAAGAGTGGTATCGTGAAAATAGGCTTCGAGCCGAGCCAAGTCACGGGGGCGGTAGAGTTCTCTCCTCTACAACATATATGCAGATTGTGGAATGTGGGAAGGTGCATATTTAGTGAGGAAGGCTATGCAAAATCTGAAAATGCAGCAATCGACCGGCTACAGCAGTGTTGTTTGAGAGTCGAAGGGTTGATCGAGACTCGATGAGCATAGCTGTGATGCTCGGAGACTCGACAGTGTTGATTTGTATCAATGTAGCTCAAAGCTAATGCTCAGTCTAATTTACAGAGTCGTCTATGAATGAATTTGATTCCCTTCTTATAGAAGTTGATTAAGATTACTTTTCATGAAATATTAATTGACAGCAAACAATAATTATGACGTCACGAGATAAACATAAAATGAAAAAATTGAAAAAATTATATTTTGTTGATTAAAAAGAAGAAGTAGTGGTGAGCTGGCAGTTGGGAAGCGTTGAGATCCACGATGAAGGATAAAAAGGTCATTCTGGATATTAAATCATTCCTCTTCCATTAAAAACTTAGCACGTTGAAATTCAACAATAATACCATCCACTGCCTCTTCCAAGCTCCACCCTTTCTCTCTCCTGCGACTCCCGCTCTCCGAGATCCAGACGGTCTTCATTTTCAGACCCTTTTCTGCAGTTTGTTCATCCTATTTTCTCGCCAACCCAAGACTCGACCTTTACTTTTCGAAGCCCCAAGCCACTGTTTTTCGCAGTGTTCATATTTTCCTTTTTTAATTGCGCTTGTGATTATCGCCATCTGGGCTTTCCTGTTTATATTTGGTTACCCTCTGACTTCGCCTTTCTCGGAATCAACACTTTGCCCCCGGCTCTCGACCCTTTTGTTAGCTACTCTACATTTTTTAAGACCCCTGCCAAGTTTTTTTTTTGTCTGTAAGCGTTTCATTTCATTTTCCACTATTGCATTTACCTTCTTCCACCTAGAACTGTTTATTCACTGTCGGAGCCCAAAAAGTTGTCACTTTGGCCTTGAAGATCTGCTTGGCCTTTCACCTTCTCCGTCATCAAATAGATTTGGAGTTCGAACCTAGATTCATGGGAATATACCCATCTCAACTCTACCGTGGCTATTTCAGTTGATCTACGTTTAACTTTTTGGCTGGAGGATCGTTCAATATCTGACTCAAATTTTGTGGGTAGAGGAACTTTGGTGCTCTATTGATTACTTGGTTTGTTTCGATGCAAAGATGCAGCCCGATCAGAGAAGAAAGGTGGCTCCTTTTTCGGTCTTTATTTGCAAATTTCATTTATTGGAATGCCTTTTTTTATTGCCAGTGTAATAAAGATTGATTACATATTGTAGCCTTTGTGATTGATTATAGACAAAAATCCCACTTTCGATTAATTTATTCATTTGAAGTCTTTTCCGTCCTCGCCTCTTTACCATGGTTTGTAAAAAATAGTTTGCAGTACCTAATTTCTATACCATATTCCTTCACTCATTATAGCAAATAGTTAATGCGCTTAGGACTAGCTTTTGTAATGGTTAATTGTTGGGAGGTATATCAAAAGTATGAATCATTTCATTGGTGTTTTTTAGGCAGCTCCCCCTCCCTATTATTTTCTCTCATCTTAATCTTTCTCGAATATATATTTACTAAATTTTGGATGTAAAAGTCTATTTTTGAGTCTTTGATTCGTCTTTGCTTTCATATTTTGTTACTTTATGACGAATGATGGAAAAAAAGGCAGCTCAACCTTTTTCATGCTTTTTTTTTCAAATTACTCAGTATAGGAAGTTATGCTGCACTCCTAAAAGTTGTGAAATTAAAAAAAGGTCTAATCTCTTAATGAGGCCATAACTACTGAATTGTTGGCAATGCAATGCAATTTTTTCTTCTTATTATTAATCATGGAATAGTCCACTTCACGAGGTAAGAGATGACACATTCAAATAACTTTACAATTTTGAAGGGTTGTTGTTACGGACCTAAGGCCCGTTGAGGTCCGTAACAGTTGTACTTTCTAATTCATCATTAAGATTTATGATTTTTTTTTCTGGAGAAAATGAGTCATTTATTTGTGGAAATGCAGACTTCTGTAGATGTGGATTTTTTCACAGAATATGGTGAGGGTAGCCGATATAGAATAGAGGAAATTATTGGTAAAGGAAGCTATGGTGTTGTTTGTTCAGCATATGATACACATACAGGGGACAAAGTTGCCATTAAGAAAATCAATGATATCTTCGAGCATGTTTCCGATGCGACCAGGATTCTTCGAGAGATTAAACTTCTAAGACTTCTTCGACATCCTGACATTGTGGAGATAAAACATATTTTGTTACCTCCTTCTAGAAGGGAATTCAAAGACATATATGTGGTTTTTGAGCTTATGGAGTCAGACTTGCACCAAGTTATTAAAGCGAATGATGATTTGACTCCAGAACACTACCAGTTCTTTCTTTATCAATTACTCCGCGGGTTGAAATACATACACACAGGTTGCTTTTGTACTAAACTTTTTCCCCTGCTCATTTGCTTTTCTTTTCTGATTATTGTTACTAATTTTGATCGAAGCTAATGTATTCCACCGGGATTTGAAACCAAAGAACATTTTAGCTAATGCTGATTGCAAACTAAAGATCTGCGATTTTGGCTTGGCTAGAGTTGCTTTTAATGATGCTCCTACTGCTATTTTCTGGACAGTACGTGCCCAGATCCTGTTTAGTTTTTGAGATTTTTTCCTTTTTACATATCTATTCATAACACTATTCTTATCCTCATAGGATTATGTTGCAACAAGATGGTATAGAGCACCTGAATTGTGTGGATCTTTTTTCTCAAAGGTGCCAATATTTGTCTCTGCCAGTCGATTCCCATTTCAATCCTGATCGTTGTTGTCAATTCCCATTCCAATGCCTGATGTTTATTGTATTTGATTATTTCTTGTAATTTTCAAAATCCCAATTGTTGGAGAGCATGATGAATGTCTTTTTAGCTCTAGGAAAATGCTTAGTAGCTAATCCTTGATCTGAGGATACTTTTTAATTTAAGGTCTAACCTCTTATATATGGTTTTCAGTACACCCCAGCAATTGATATTTGGAGCATTGGGTGTATATTTGCTGAGCTTTTGACTGGAAAACCTCTTTTTCCTGGGAAAAATGTTGTCCATCAATTAGATTTGATGACAGAACTGTTAGGGACTCCATCTGCAGAAGCCATTGCTAGGGTTTGTTAACTGTAAAACCTTTATTTAGTGAAAAAGATATTTCCTTAGAAAATATGTCGCTGTTTTCATATGGTTGTTCATCTCCATGGCTCTTCCTCTAAACATTAAATTTTAAATATGTCTCATAGGTGCGTAATGAGAAGGCTCGGAGATATCTCAGCAGCATGCGAAGGAAAAAAGCTGTTCCTTTTTCCCAGAAATTCCCTAATGCAGATCCTCTAGCACTCTGTCTGTTAGAAAGAATGTTGGCATTTGAGCCAAAAGATCGACCGACAGCTGAGGAAGTGAGCATGTCTATACTGAATTATATATTTTTATTTTCTTCTTGGCTAAGAAGACCCTTTTCATTTCACTAGGCTTTGGCAGATCCTTATTTTAAGGGGCTGGCAAAAGTTGAGAGAGAGCCTTTTGCTCAACCAATCACCAAGATGGGATTTGAGTTTGAGAGACGAAGGATTACCAAGGAAGACGTTCGTGAGCTCATTTATCGAGAGTCTCTTGAATACCATCCAAAAATGTTAAAAGAGTTCTTGGAAGGGTCAGAGCCGACAAGTTTCATGTATCCAAGGTATACTTAAACCACAATCCTTTCATTCTACTGCCAACTACTTTGATTATCTTGGCAATTTGAGCATCATCATTTGAAGAAATCAAATCTCATTGACTTTATTTGGACAGTGCTGTTGATCATTTTAAGAAGCAATTTGCGTACCTTGAGGAACATTATAAAAATGGTTCAACTGGTGCTCCTCCTGAAAGGCAACATGCCTCATTACCCAGGTATTTGTTTCGACAGGCCTATGTTCCCGTTTGCTTTTGGTCTTCAAGGCAAATGCTGATTTGGGGTTTCTTCTTGCATCCTAGGCCAAGTATGTTATACTCAGATAACTTGGCACAAACATCTGCTGATATCACATCCGATCTCTCCAAGTGTTCGGTAAAAGAAAATGAAAGGTCGCATGCTGAAACCAATTATGGTATCCCAATGGCTAGGCTTCCTATCCAAGTTCCTCAAGGTATCTTCTCTTTCTCTCTCTCTCTCTCGACCCATTTCAAATGCAAAATTTGTAAAGTTGGCTTCTTTTGATGGCGGTCGCTGAGCTGGTAACAGGTAGTGCAGCCAGGCCGGGGAAAGTGGTTGGGTCAGTGCTGAGATATAACAATGGCGCGGAAGCATCTTCTGAGGCTAATGAACAGAGAAAGATAGCAAAGCCAAATTCGCATCTTCCAACCCAATATCCTCCTTCGAATTACTCGTATCCCCGAAGAAATGCAGCTTCGGCTTGTAAAAACGAGGGAGCAGATGAAGGAGAAGTTTCCAACAATTTGCAGCCTAAGATTCCGTACATGGCTAGGAAAGTTGCGGCGGCTCAAGGTGGGTCTGGAAGCAACTGGTACTGACTGCTGATGATCAATTTGAATTCCTCCATGATGCTTTCCATTACAAACTAGCTCTTGGATTTCACAGGTGTATTGTTTCTCCTTTACTTGACGAAGAAGATGATATATATATTATATTCTCCAGATTGAGTTACAGAGGAGAAAACTAAATCTAATCTGAAACAAGGAGAGAAGATGCATATTTTATTTTTTCTAAAAGAATCACCCAAAACTTGGAAATGAGACTCGAATTATACAAAATCACGAATCAACCATTAATAATCACAGAATTTCTCACACATTAATCTCCTTTTTCATTTCTTCTTCTATGCTTTACTTTCTTTCCTCCCGTTTTCTAATAATCTGGGTCAACCATTTTACATAATACAAACAACAAACCTAGAAAAATGATTTGGAGGATACATTATCAGGAACCTGCCCACAATAACGACGTTAGCATCATGTCCACACCTCATCGATTCTGATTATTTTTGAAGAAGTTGAGATCCCATCGACGAATCAACCCATCCATTATATGGCCGGATGGGTTCCGAACAACTGTCACAGTAGCTGTTGTGTTTGCCGACAAGTCAACTTCAGATGGAATTTGGGAGCTTTCGGATGAATTCAAAGCACTTTTGGTCGGGTCGAGAATTAACTCACTTTTATCAGGCGATGGGAGCTCGCTCGAATAGGGATCTGGTTTACTAGCCAGAGGAACCTCAACTGAAGTTGAGGTGGAATCTACTTTAGACTGCAAAGTTATATCGCTTGAGGCTAAGGTTGTTTTTCTCTCTAAAATCCCAAATTGCTCTGATTGAAGAGCTTTCTCTTGAGAGCCTTTATCTGAAGATTCAAGAGAGTTGGCATTGTTGCTCGGAACACATTCATCTGCCTCTGAAATCTTTGGTTCTGACTCTTTCAGTGATTCGATCATTGCCGCCATGATCATCTGAGAATTGTCCATAAGACATAAAAATCAATGAAAGAAAAAAGTAATCCACGATGGTACGAGATTTACCCTCTCTTCTTCTTCAGCAGAGCAAGGGAAACCTGATAAGTCATCAAGTTGATACTCCACGTACAGATCATCATCCTCAATCAAAGTTGGTGCACGGGGCTCATACTGATGGCCGTTGGAGAATTCAAAGCTTATCATTTTTGACGAAGAGGAACAGACGTCATTATCAGAACTTTCTTCCTACAAAAAAGAATTTTAAGTAGTCAGATGTCCATGTTCAAGTCTGAAATAAAAAAAAAAAGTGTGAGACATGGGGAAAGCTCAAATCCAAGTTATAAAAAAAATAATACCTTTACTTGAGTAGAACTGTCTTCAGATGGAAGAGCTGAAGGGACCTAACCATACATACAGCATATAAGGTTATCAAACACCCACTTCCCGTGTTGAAAAAGAAAAGAAGACATGATAGACCAATGTTTGAAACGTAAATTCTGGCCTGGCAGTAGAATGTTGCCTGGGGGTTCATTTATTTATTTGATATGAATGTATATGTTGATTGGAAAGCGCAACTATCTTCTTTATCTGTTAGGAAATAGTCTACCAAAAATGCATGCAGATAATAGAATATGAAGTCATTTAATATTGAGGAAATATGAGGCGAATCACACACATCTGTTCGACTCATGGGTCTTCGTGGATGAGGTTGTTTATTGGCATCTGAAGGAATGTTGGCTCCTGATTCTGTTATTCAAAAGCTTCATTGGTCATGAAAACAGCACAAATAGAACTGAAAGAACTACAATATTGATGAGTAGAATTAGTAAAAATAAACACTATGCCTTTAGATGATATTGAAGGTCCATGGTCATCCACTGCTCCCCAGTTACCCTATATCGTAAAGTGAAAGCCAAATATTGGTCAGGACTTGAACAAATACAAATTACAATCATGCAAATTCGTGGATTTGCCTTTTGTTTTCTGGGCACTGTAGTTCTCATAAAGCTGTTGTAGAGAATTATTATAAAGCAAAACTGGATTAAGGCATGTTTACCTTACCGAAGAAGTGTGGCATACTTTCAATGAAAATGTCCCCAAAATCATCTTCAGGAGGTTGCAAAACATTATGGAAAAATATGTTGATAGAATCAAAGTAAAATTGGGGGCGTGGAGAGTTGTGATCTCCCTCAAACTTTATGATATTTTTGTCTCCCTGCATAAGAATATATTCAAAATAGAATTGGCAAACAAGTTTTGCGATGGGATCAAAATGGACAAGAGGCTTGCTACTCATAAGTAATAACAGATCATCTTCCAGGGTAGGAAAGTGACAGATATTTGACATAGATGGCTCTTCAAGGATACACGCCATTAGTTAGTTTGAATTGCATACCCATTTGATTCCTTGGTTTGGTGATTTAGGCTTACCATATAAGCATCATGTATTCTATCAGAGTGATGTGGACGTATAAAATCATCATCAATGGCATGCCCGATCAAGACTGGAACAAAAGAAGATTTTGCAACCTGCAAATGAGGATAAAAGCAAATTCAACCATTTCAGAATAAAAAAGGGTAGGGTCATGTGTACCATTATGCCATTTCTGATTATAACTTTATTTATCTTTTCAATCAACCTTTGTAAATTAACAAGCTCATCTATTTCTAACGATTATTTCCAGTTTTCCCCTATCCCTACCAAGTCCGAAGAGAAGCTTAAGGATCCATGCAACCTTTAATCATAAAAGATAGTAAGATCCATTGAATCAAACGATTCATAAGATTAAATTTTCGTCCAATGATTGTTCTTTGGAATCTA
The DNA here is from genome assembly GCA_003255005.1 of Begonia fuchsioides. Taxonomy (NCBI): domain Eukaryota; kingdom Viridiplantae; phylum Streptophyta; class Magnoliopsida; order Cucurbitales; family Begoniaceae; genus Begonia; species Begonia fuchsioides. The sequence continues at coordinate 414,616 of QAOC01006208.1, forward strand.
CAAAATTCTTCTAAAAGCTATTAATATATCATTCAGTTTTCTCAACATATTCTCAGGTATTAATATGGGAAATTCTCATTCCATGGAGGATGCAACTGTCCACCAAATAAAACTTTGAAATCAGAGAGGCTTACGCATGGAGAAAAAACAATGCAATACAACAGTTGCTACTCTGTTTAACCAATGAGCACCAAAGAAAAATTATTTCATTAATAGAAATTAGAAATATTCTGCAGGAAAATACCTTGGTAGTATTCAAGTCCATTATATCAAATTTTGCCTTTTTTTGGATCGCTCTTCTCATGTATTGAATTGCAAACTTTACCTAAGCAGAAAAAAGGAACAATTTAAGATATTTCAATAGAAACAAGCAAAATGATATATTCTCAATCCTCATAAAAAAATGCATTCTTCAACATTGGAAATACAAAGTCCCTTAAAGATAAACAACAGTGACACTGAAATATTGAACCTCTTTTATTCTCGACTTAAGGCTAAACTGGGAAAAGAAGTCAACGCAAATGTAAATTCAACTGTGTGTGGTTTAGCTCGATGCAAAAGCAACATGGAGAAACAAAAATCATTTTCCAACAGTAGCGACGAACAATTTTCTAACCATTAACTCAATTGTCTCACCGTGAACTTAGGAAGGCGGAATTTAGAGGTATCAACTAGCTCCATCATCAGGTCAACCAAATCAGAAAAAGGGCTGTCCAGAACCATCCCTGCAATTGAAGGATCCTCAGCACCGTACATTAAGCTGTGAAAAATGTTGGGCTGTTAGTGGAAGATGAAAAAACAAGACGAATTAGCATTATTAAATATAATTTGACATGAATTATAAATATAAGGGAATGCTGAAGTGTGTTAATTCCGGCTCAAGTATTGCAATTCTCACCTAATATTCCAACCAAAAAACAATGTGATTGTCACCTAATAACAGATTTTCCATTACCAAAAAGTAAACAAATTATGAATTTAAAATGGAAGTGTTTGCAGACATATATGATAATGCTTGCATGTTTCAAAATGTTCACTATAATTTTGATGGTACCAGAAATACAGCAAATTTAGAAAAAAATAATGGATCTTCTTTTGTTTTTGGGTAAAAAAGGTATTCTAGATTTATCAAAGCATATACATAAAAGTATATCATAAGAACCTGGTCACAGCACCCATTGAGCGACCCCACAATCCAATCATAGAAACATTTCCATCTGCCCTCAGATAATCAACCACAGCCCTAAGATCATCTTTCTGAAAGCATCCCAAGTGTATAATTCAATAGGAAGTACATCACATATCAAAAACCACTAAGATAGCTATGGACAACGATAAAATTGCAAGAACATCAATACATTACTAAAATTATCATCGTGACTCTGAATAAATAATAGAAAAGGCTGATACATTGAAAAACATAGGGAGAATATGTATATTTTGATTTTAGTATTTAAACACAGTTGAGGATTTGACAAACATTTCCAAGAAATGGACACAAGAAAAATATGTTAATACTAGAATAAAAAAAAGCTTCATACTTCATTCCACCCCAAGGTGACATGCTCTCCACCGGATAAACCAGATCCCGAAAAATCCAATGTGAAAACCGTAATGTTTGAAGGTAGCAATATAATAGCAGCCTCACTCCCATCAGCTCTACATCCACTGCCAAGATGTTTCCATGTAAAAATGAAGTTAACTTTCCAAAGCAAAATTCTTGTAATTTAACACATTGAGATAATAGTCTTATACTATACCGTATACAGGACTCATTTGCAATAGCTTTTGCTAAAGTCTTCTCGATAGTATATATTTCAAGAGCAGTAAGGTAAGAGGAGCTTTGGTTAGAAAATTCAACTATTGCCCTAATAATATATTTAAAAGGACTTTTACACCAAAAGATGAAATGATGGAAAATTCATTCTTCAAGATGCATTTAGAGAAGGTAGAAAATAAAATTGATAATAAAAATACATAAAACCTGTTATGGACGCTTTCATAAGAAATCAATATGTTAGACGAGACTAACTATATTTAGTATTAATAATCTTATCTTAATCTAAGACATAAGTCTTATCTCTACTAGTCTTATCTTAATCTAATGGATAAGTCTTATCTTAGTTAGTCTTATTCTAGTCTAAGAGATAAGTTTTATCTTCGTTAGTCTTATCTAGGTAGGTCTATCGAGTCTTTTAATAATTTATTATTATTATTATTATTATTATTCTCCTTAATCTTATCTCTCCCTATGACGAGAAGATGAATAGTTACCCGATCCAGGGTAAACTCTTTGAGTCCGATCTTAACAATTTGGTATCAGAGCCAAATCCCTCATCCGAATTCGATTCTCACTCTATCTGCTTCAGTTATGGGAGAGGATTCTTCGTTGTCGTTTTCAATTTTGCAGCGTATGCTTCAGCTATTGGAGCAATCGCAAAAAAATCACGAAACGCTAATTGCGCACCTCTGCAGCTCGCACAATACCCCTCCGCCGCCGAATTTGGCCGCGCAATTAGCACCTTACAGCTCCTTTAGTCTTCTCCATTCCAGATGGTTTATGGTCGACCCCCACCTTCAATGCTTACATATGAACCGGGTTTGGCACGCGTTGCAGCGATTGATGATGCCTTACAGGATCGAGATAATGCCTTAGAGCACCTTCGGGAGAAGCTCACCAAAGCTTAACATTGGATGAAAACTCAGTACGACAAGACTCACCGCGAGGTGGTCTTCACGTTAGAGGATTGAGTATGGCTTCGTTTACATCCCTTTTGCCGCCACACATTAGCAAAGTCTGCACTTCACAAGCTTCTACCAAAATATTATGGGCTCTTTCAGATCACAGAGCGCATCAGAGAGGTTGCTTACCGCCTCCAGTTACCCGTTGATTGCCGCCTCCATAATGTGTTTCATGTTAGCCTTTTGAAACTATTCAAGGATGCGCTTCCTACTACTTCTATCGCTTTACCCTCTGTCCGGGAGGGCCGTTCTGTTCTTGAGCCTGCTGTTGTTCTACGTACCCGTCTCAACCGCGGTAATTAAGAGTTATTGGTCCAGTGGGAAGACCTACCTCCAGAGGAAGCTTCTTGGGAAAACCTGCATACCTTCCGAGAAACTTTTTCTTCCTTTGCGCTTGAGGACAAGTTGTTTTCCGAAGAACGGAGTGATGTTATTGATGCTTTTGTAGGAAATCAATATGTTAGACGAGTCTAATTATATTTAGTATTAGTAGTCTTATCTTAATCTAAGACATAAGTTTTACCCTTGTTAGTCTTGTCTTAGTCTAATAAATAAGTCTTATCTTAGTTAGTTTTATCCTAGTCTAAGGTAATAAGTCTTATCTTAGTTAGTCTTATCTAGGTAGGTCTATCGAGTCTATTTAAAGAGGTCTTAGCCTTTAAAGTTTGACATCAATCAAGCAAATATCTTTTAATCATTTATTATTCTTCTTCTTCTCTTTAACTCTATCTCTCCCTATGACCGGAAGAAGAATGGTTACCCGATCCCAGGATAAACTCTCTGAGCCCGATTCTAACAAAACTCATCCTAGTAAAAGAGCAAAAAAGGTCAGGATGCCAACAAGCAACTTATAAAAGTTGCATTAAATGATACCTTACAATGAGCAGAATCGACAAGAACGTTTTCTCCTAATGGAAAGTTGCACACAAAGAACTAATACGCAACATCTAATGCAACTTACAAAACATGGGTTTGCGCATAAGTAAAAATCCCCTTACTAGAAATAGTCACTCAAATGTGTGTTTCTTGTCATCATAGCTTTCCACAATTATTTTACTTTGATAATATTTTTATGTATGTCTTCCTCTTGTCCGCTTGTTAAACTATGATTGACACAAGAACTGTACTTCTAAAGTACTCCCATGAATTTAGGTCCTTGCGTCTTTCTAAAGTACTCCCATCATTTTAGGTCCTTGATCTTTCTAAAGTACTCCCATCATTTTAGGTCCTTGATCTTTCTTATTCTTTCAATAACTATGTACAATTGATTGCATAATCTACTAAAACGAACAGCAACTAGATGAGAGTTCCTCGAACTATCATATAAAAGCTAACAAACTATAACAAAGAACAAGAGATTCCTTGGTTTGACAATATGGTAAATAGTTCATTACATATATTTAGTTTTACCGATATTGACAGAGAGGCAGGATCATTTCTAAGTACTATGATAGAAATATTTTCCAAATTAAAATATATATATATATACATATATATATATACATATATATATATACATATATATATATATAATTCTGCACAAGCTCAAATTCGTACTTAGTCAGCATAGTTATTCATTGTTGTACTCACCTGTTTCCATGGCAATATATTACACAAGGCAAAGACTTCCCTTCAGGGCCAACAATCGGCATGTAGTGACTGCACTGTAGGACATCTCCTCGACTGTTTTTAACCTGAACAAATTTGAACTCATTCAATAAAAACAATGTCTGAGAAGCTTAAGGTGAGCATTGTGATTGCGTGAGTAGAAGACTTAACTTTGTATAACAACAGTATCGAGGCTACGTCAATATAAAGAGGCAAGGGTACACACTAAATATACTGAGACAATTTCTTGTCTAAATTAACATAAGTCACAACAAGCTAAGTTTTCTGATTTCCTGTTAAAAACTAATAATAAGAGATCAAATCCATTACAGGCACATGGAATATGGATTACAAATCAACAAACTTTTGAATAGTCATGTATCTCATAATAGAACGTGGCTTCTATAAATTGGTTTAGAAATAGAACATTTTAAGGGTGGAAAGAATGTTAGTCCACTTGATCACATAGAATATTTTTACCTAAGATACAGAAAGACGAGCTAAAAAGCTCCCGCAGAAGCAGAAGTTCAAAAATAAGAAGATGAAGAAAATGATTCAGCATGGAACAAGTTCGTAAGCATAGCGTGATTTCTTACCTCTATATCTTTCCTTTGGTATATTTTTCCTCTTAGAGTGAACTCTTGTTCAAGTAAATCATTTTTTGGGTCGTATTCAGCTCTGCAGTGTAAAACCATACCCATAAACTTCAGAATTACAGGTGCTGAAATAAGATAGAAAAAGGACACTAAAGAAACTAAGACCATGGAGAATTTCACTATTATGCATATGTAAAATTGTTTTTCTCAATCAAAACATGCTGTACATTAACGAGATCCAACAACTCAAATTCGACGCTCCACCTCCAGGATCTCTAGTCAGGGCATACGGAAAACCTAAAAAAGAAACTAACAATAAGGCAACAATTCGGGGAAGATACTACTGCCTACTTATTGCCTCTGCATTCTGTTTCGTCCAATCAACGAATTAACAAGGTTCGGTGGAAAAGCGAGAACAAAGAGAGCTAATTTGACATAAATTGATCCGAAAAGATCAGATGCACATAGAACAAAAGCAGCAAAATTCAAAATCCAACCTTCCGCTTTCTCCGCAATCAAACGCCCAAAAGAAAACAAACCCATATCGGAGGAAAACAAACAAAAAAAGTAGAATCACCTCGGCGGGCGAATTATGAAGTTGATGAGCTGTTCCATTAGTGAACGAAGAAGCAGATTCCGCAAGAGAAGGACCTGCCCTTCCCCCGAGCCTTCTTCGAGATAGAATAGAAGAAAGAAACAAAAACCAGATTGGGGAAGGGGCGGAAAGCTAGGATGAATCAGAAAGGAAGCAGATTGGCGAAGAGTTTGATTTACGAAAACGCATATAATACTGGACCAGAGCGCGTGGTTGATCTCGTTGAGGATGGCTGGATCTTTACTATTTTGATTTTCTACTGCCCTTATTTTTTAGGTAGATTAATTATAATACCGTAATTATAAGATAATGTTCCTATTTTACGAGGTCTGTCAAATCATAATTTATACAACAAAATACATAAATCATTTTGTTTAAATATTAATTTTACTTTCATTGATCACAGTGTATAGCTGTGTTTAAACACCAATGCTTATTTTACTCGACTAAAATGAAAGAATTGACGAATATGGAACAATTCATTCTTTTCTATTAACTTAAATTATTGCTACCAACAATTTATTCTATTTTAAAATTAAATGGGCCATAACAGTGCCACCAATGTCTTGTGAATCGTATATTTTTAAATCGTTATTTAGGTGAGTAGGTGTGAGACGTAAAAAATGTCATAACCATTTAGCTTCAGACATCTACGATCCAAATTTCAACGATTTTGAGTGATTTGTTTAATGAATTCACAAGTAACTGTGTTGCTCGTACACTGCTCTTTGACGTCGTAGGAAGATCTTTAGCAGAACCTTTTTAGAATTTTGAACTTCATTTATTCGAGTAATTGCCCATTAAATGTTGGAAGTTGCAGATGGAGAAGATGAAATGAATAATGAAAGAAATCGTGGGGATTTTGAAATCATAGCCAGGATGGTTGACAAAATTTACAAACTTGAGACGAATTGAATGAAATGTGTGGAGTATACTATTGGATAGAGCGGTCACCGATGCAGCAAGTGCAGGGTTGCAACCTTTTTTGATTATTTGTGCGGAGTTGCCATGTTTGGATCATTGCATGGCGATGTTCAAATGACTTCATTTTTTTGCAAAACAAATTTCTTTCAGTTCTCTCTTGTAATTAGATCGCAAAAACTAATTCATTTTATTTATTTTTACATTGATTTGGACGATTGTTGTGCTAAAGTTTAAACTTTTTTGATGATTTTCGTTGAAACAAGATGAAATTTTTCTTGGATTTTGCTAGGGAATAGGAATCCATGGGCATGAACCTTATCAGCAGAGTGAGCATCTCTTGGCGCATCTCAAGAGACGAAAAACTGTTCTCCTCCACTCGTAAACCACCCTATCTGCTTAAGAAAACCACAAATTCATCCCTCCAACCGCTCTTCAATTATTTTCACTCTCAATCAAACACCAGTCTTCCTCTTTCTCTCTAGGGGCTGTTTCGAAGAACCCACTCCAGGGTTCGCTGCCTCGATCATTTCCCGGCGTTTCTTTGGTGAGTTTTTCAGTTTTTACTTATCTGGGTACGAACGAGCTGAGTATGAGTGAAATGAGAAAATGGGTGTTTACTTGAGTAGTAGACGCCGGTAAAATGTCCAATGCGAGGTCCAAGTTTCCTCTTCTTCTACTTGGTTTGACTTTCTTTTTTCCAAAATCTATCACATTATTGTCTTCGAGTGTTCCTTGCTTTCATAGTAATGCAAAATTTCCTTTCAGTGATGATTCTGTAATATCAAGGACAATCAACTTATTTGCTCTTAAGTCTCCTCGGTTGAGCTTCATCGTTTTCTTCGCCAGATTCTCCGCCATTGCTAAATCTGTAATTTGGATTCAATGCGGGAAGACTTTTATTTTCTGTATCTTCGGTGACTTTTTCCTATTCAAGACTGATGGATCGAATTTGATACCATCTGGTCATTGTCTCTCTAATTCTCTCCCCTCGCCACGTTTAGACTAACAAAAGGAAAAATCTGTTGATCCCAAATACTGATTGTTAATTTGTTTAAGTTTTACCAGAGTTGAAAACATCAATCTTTTCGGCTCTTTGGTTGACTCTTACATGGCTGTTTTTTTTTATCATGATAAAGTTTCAATTTAATACTTTCAATGCCAGTTTAAGGTCCCGTGTAACTTCTAGTTTTGTATTCTGATATTTGGTCTTTTCAGTGAAGAGCGAGACAAATGGCTCAGATTTTGGCACCCTCGACCCAATGGCAGATGAGAACTACCAGGAATTTGACCAGTGCTATTCCGACAATAGAAAAAACATACTCTCTCTTATTAAAAAAGAAAACAAAACTCGTGAGTAAAAGTTCAAGTAAGTTCAGAGTTTTAAGCCTCAAGTCTGAAAGTAGCACAGTCAATCGACTGGAAGATCTATTAAACTTGGATCTTACTCCATTGACCGACAAGATCATTGCTGAATATATTTGGTAAGTTTTCTCCTTGCCAATCTCACATTAAATGGTAGGAATCAGTTGTAATTTTTATCATTTTACATGAAAGAATCAAAGTTTTCTCGCTTGCTGGGTTTATTATTTGTTGTAATGCCTTCTTTTAGTCATTTCCATTTCCATTCACATTTCTTTCTTTTTATTTCATCGCATTCTAAATTCTGAACGAGTGCATATAAATTTCCTGACAGGATTGGTGGTTCTGGTATTGATCTGCGTAGTAAGTCAAGGGTACAGTACGATGACTGAATAGGAGTATTAAAATTTCAATTTTTTTTGCATTTCTGCTTAACTACTCCCGTCTTGGTCATGTTGCTTTCTCTTCTAACTAATAGACGATATCAAGACCTGTTGAGCATCCTTCTGAGCTTCCCAAGTGGAACTATGATGGATCAAGTACAGGGCAAGCCCCTGGTGAAGACAGTGAAGTCATTCTATAGTAAGATCATCGGTTCAAATATTGGTCCTTCTTCAAAATTAAATAAGAAACTTTTTATAAGGCAGGCTCTTTTGCAGTCCTCAGGCGACTTTTAAAGACCCCTTCCGTGGTGGTAATAATATTTTGGTGAGTATGATATGGTTAAAATAACTTCTGATGTTAATTGTTCATTTCTACTTTATTAATGCATGTTTGTATTCTTTAAAGGTCATTTGTGATACTTACACCCCAGCGGGTGAGCCTATCCCCACAAACAAGCGACACCGGGCTGCGGAGATCTTTAGTAACAAGAAAGTCGTTGATGAAATTCCTTGGTTAGTATATATTATGTTGTGGATATCAGTACTTAATCTTTTGATATCTATGAAATATACGAACATCAGCTATTATTTTTAAAACAGGTATGGAATAGAGCAAGAATACACTTTACTGCAGTCAAATGTACAGTGGCCTCTTGGCTGGCCAGTTGGAGGTTATCCTGGTCCTCAGGTTAAAGTTCCAATTTTTAATAAAATTTTTTTGCTATGTATCTTTTGCGTATTATGATTCTGTCATGTATTTTAGCTAATATGAACGCTTTTATGTTGATTGAAGGGTCCTTACTACTGCGGAGCAGGGGCAGACAAGTCATTTGGCCGTGACATATCGGATGCCCATTACAAGGCTTGCATATATGCCGGAATCAATATCAGCGGTACCAACGGGGAGGTCATGCCTGGTCAGGTTTGCATCTAACCACTAACCTTATAGAGTATATACTAACTAATATTCGTAATACTGTTTTAAATTTGAAAATTACGAGGCAGTGGGAATATCAAGTTGGTCCCAGTGTCGGGATCGAAGCTGGAGATCACATTTGGTGCTCAAGATACATTCTAGAGGTAATTGGTTGGACTCATTTTGCTTTTTTAGTGGAGAGATTATGCAAGCCTCTCCAGCTACTCAGTATTCTTATATTAGAGTTGAACTGTTACAGACTTCCTTTTATTAGTTTATTATCTTTTATTAGTCTGTTGGTTATTTGGTAATTTTGCTATTAGGTCAAGTCTGTCGTCTATTTAAAGGGGGCTAGTCCCTAGGGTTGGGTATGGAATATCAATAAACTATTATTTTCAGTATTTATTCTTCTCATCTAGTTCTCTATCTCCCCTATGGCCGGAAGAGGGATGGTTACCCGATCTCAGGGTAAACTTCCTGAGTCCGATCCTAACAATTTGGTATCAGAGCCAAATCCCTCCTCCGAACCTGATTCTCATTCACCAACGGAGTCAATTATGGGAGAGGAATCGTCGATATCACTCTTGCAGCGAATGCTTCAGCTATTGGAGCAATCCCAAAAAAATCACGAAATTATTATTTCGCACCTCTGCAATCCGTCTCCTGCTCCACCACCGAATTGGGCTGCGCTGCCAGCTCCTGACGTGGCAGCCTCCACACTGGCCGCCAGTTCTGCCGCACAACAGTTCGCACCACCCGCGACTTACGTCGCACCGCAACAGCAGCAGCCGTCACCGCCGACGTTTCTGCCCACGCCGGTTGCATACGACGGACTGCTTCCAGCGCCGGTCGTCCATCCTTTCGCGCCGCAACAGCTTCAGACAGCCCCGACGTTTCTATCTTCCGCCACGCAATCCTCCCCGTCTGCCGTTCATCTGTTCGCGTCGTCGTTTCTCCAGTCAGCAGCGCAAAGTTCGCCATCTTCCGCTGCTTCTGTGGTTCCTGTTGTCGCACCTCCTGCGCTCGTCAAACAAGCCGCAACAGTGCCGGCTTGTCTCTCTTCTGCCGCGCAGAACTCATCTTCAGCCACCGCAACGCCGCCCTACGCCGCGCCCCCTGCTTCTGCACGTCCAGCAACGCCGGTCGTGCCCTGGCCACAAACCGAGGGCCCTCCACCGATTTTCGGAGGCATTACNCATGTCTCGCATCTGCAAGGGAGAGGTATCACAAATGAATGTGAAAGGGTCTCTTTTTATACAATGAAGTAGTTTTTCCAATTATTAATCATATTTTTGTTTTTTCAGAAATGACAACCAAAAGTCTGTTCCCTCGGAGACATTTCAAGCCACCGGGGATAAAAATATCAACAAGAAGAAAAAATGTAAGAAAGAAGACACAATGGACGTTGATGTACCTATTGTTCCATCTGACAAAAAGACCATATCTGCTGTTGAGGTTGTGGACAAGAATGAGAATATTTCAAATCAAACTACAAAGTTGAATGGTGTTATTGTCGAAGAACTCAACCCGGGGATGCCTGAAGGGAAAGTTGCCGTGGCTGGGAGAAAAGCAAGTTATTCAGTCAATTATTATTTTCAGTATTTATTCTTCTCATCTAGTTCTCTATCTCCCCTATGGCCGGAAGAAGGATGGTTACCCGATCTCAGGGTAAACTTCCTGAGTCCGATCCTAACATGAACCAAGTACATAATTACGTGACAGTTTGATTTGAACAAGTATCTAGACTTTGTACTCGGGGAGGAACATTTTGTGCTAAGAGGTTATTTATGGATCATCTTTTTGAATGAATGCATCTTCTTTTCTTTATTTTTGGAGACCCATTCTTAAACAACATGCTTTGTAATCGAGAAACCAGAGTAATTTGATCTGTATTTCTTCCTTTTTACTTGCAGAGAATTACAGAGCAAGCTGGTGTTGTTCTGTCACTTGATCCAAAGCCAATTCAGGTACTTGATCTGAAGATAACTCTTTTTAATTTTAATCACCCACATCGATGCTTAGCCAATGCATATGACAGGGTGATTGGAATGGGGCTGGATGTCACACCAATTACAGGTAATGGCCAGTGAAAACAAAAAGGGTGGGGGATGATTTTAGTAAAAGATAAAAAAAAGGGATTGAGCTGTCATTTTGTCTTGTCTTGTTTTGATAGTACTAAGAGCATGAGGGAAGGAGGAGGGTTCGACGTCATAAAGAAGGCGATCTTGAATCTCTCTCTTCGCCACAAGGACCATATAAGTGCATATGGAGAAGGGAATGAAAGAAGGTTGACTGGAAGGCATGAAACCGCTGATATTAATACCTTTTCCTGGGTAATTGTTCATTCCTAATCCTGCAACTATTGAACAAAGCTCTTGGATGTCTCTTATGGAAGTCTGCTTTCTGTTCTTAAGAATAGAATGACAGCAAAGTCGATCAAAATTATCTTTCCTGTCAAAAGACACTATTTCAATCAAAAACAATTTTCTGTTTTTCAATCTTTTTTGTGTCCCAGGGTGTGGCCAATCGTGGTTGCTCGATTCGCGTGGGACGGGAGACAGAAAAACAAGGCAAAGGTAGTCTCAGTCTGATGCTCAACATTTCATTTTTTCTCTCATAAAAGAGAGATTGTTTTTAAAAAAAAAAACATCTCCTGTTATGTCTGAAACACAGGATATTTGGAAGATCGTCGTCCCGCTTCAAACATGGACCCATACGTTGTCACGTCACTGCTGGCGGAGACGACCATACTGTGGGAGCCAACTCTAGAGGCAGAAGCTCTTGCAGCTCAGAAACTGGCTCTCAAAGTCTAACACACTTGAACCGATTTAGTTCAATCTCAAATTGCTATTTACACTCAGATTCATCAGTTGAGCCTGGGATTGAATGCATTTAAGCTGATTTTGTTTGGACTCCGCGCAATATTTTGTTCATACCAGATCCTGACGATTTTCTCATATGCCAAGCATGTGTCTTGGGACTCATTGTACAACATTCAGGATATCATTCGACCGTGGGTTGTTTACTGTTCTTTCGGACTTCATTCTAGTTATGTGCTACTTTATTTCAATCCTTTATTTTGGAGCCAAGTTTTTGCCTCTCGCATGATGAGCCTAGCAAGCAGTCTGCCATTGAACACCTCTATACTTTTGCAAGTAATTAACTAATCCCGATGGGGCTACAAATGTTGTCTTCAATGATTGCCATGTTTTACTATTATTTGTTTGTTCTTTAATGTCGTCTCAGTGGTTCACAAAAAATTGAAGTCTAGTACAGAGGTGAAAAGGAAAATGTTTAATCTCTTGGAAAATGAGAATAAAAAGGGAAGCGAGTCTCATAATTCCAAAAATAGCAAGGAGGAGCAGGAACAGGAAGCAGATAAGGAGAGGTTGGGATACAGTCCTTCTCTTTTGCAAATGGAATGGAAGGCACCCGAGATTATTTTCTGCAACTTCTGTTCTTCGTCGTCGTCTTCCCTTTGCTGCTTGAATCACAACCTTACACTTGAAGCCAGCACAAAACGAGAATTCATAATTTTAGATTAAATATTTTAGTATTAAGGAGCCAAACAAAAGGTCAAGTGACGTCAAACAAAATTGATCATTATGTACGGTCATGATTACTGAAACTTAAGCATTGAAAAATTTGTGATTTCTGACCTGATGGCAGGATATGTCAATACGGTAGCTGTTGATTTTTTACTGATTTCTCTCCTATATCGGGAGGATATTTGTAGGGAAGAGTTTAAACCCTATAAATTAACTTCTTCCCCTCCATTCTTCTTATCCTATTCTAGAATTATTCATATCTCTTTGGTAATTTTAATCTTACTCCTTCTCTCTTTGTAATATTTCCTTGTGAAATATATTTTGCAGTGTCCGAAGACGTAGGCATATTTGACCAAACATCGTTAAATATTAGTGTTTCTTTTATTGTTTTATTTAATAGCTGTTTGTTATTTTGTCGGGTATAGTTGTTATTTATTGTACTATTAAATTACTAGAATAATTTTGGCTAGGTAAAACTTAGTTCTTAAGTAGTTCGTTGTGACCCACCTCTCTTATCTGAGAATCTATCTAGTGTGATTTTTTAGTACAATAACTTACACGCTATTTAAAATTGTCCGAGCTTCCGCAACCGTAGCGACACACTTTGAAAAAGCACCCAGCACAAAAGCAGAAACTGCAGAAAGAGCTTCTGGCGAAGATTCTGCACCTGACTTTTCCTTTAGCTGCTTGTTCAACAGTCTTTGTTTCATTTGATCCAACACAGTATACTGTACCAGCAGACAGTTTGGATTCATCGTGATGGATTCTCTTACAATTCAATAATCTAACAAAGGTAAAGAAGAAGGCCAGAAGAAGGCCAGAAGAAGGCACATTACATTCAATAACAAATAGCCAGTTTAAAATTGAAAATTTCAAATGGTAACAGGAGAATGTTCCATGACAAAGATTTACAAATAGGTTTTTTGTGAGAGTGTGCCTCTTTTTTCATTGCTGAAGGGGCATATGCTTTGTATGTCTTTTATATGTGTACGTCAGAGTTTTATTGGATTTTTACTGTTGCTTCAGAGGCAGGGCTTAAGTTTTCCTATTCAAAAAGGGAAGGAGGTGGGCACAAAAACAACATACAGCTTTCGGATGGGATAGAGGAGAAGATAATTAATAGGAAGAACACAAGCACCCGAAAGGGGGTGGGGCGTTGTTTCCTATAACATAGGAAGAATTCGTGCAAGAAATAGTAGCCTCTTCAATTGTGCATCAGAGTGTATTTTCTCTTCCCATCAATATAATTTCTAGTTTTTCTTTTCAAAATCTTCAGGCCCATCATTTTCCTCCAGCTAGTCATAAGCCATCCTTCCGATACAAATTTGATATCATCGAAGGAAAAAAGTAGACCAACAATACTACAAATCCCACTATGCATGAATGCAATTACCTAAATAGATGGGTTTGTAGTCAATAGAAGAGATATACCAAGGCCATCGAATGCCTCCCTCCATGTACCCTTAGAGAGTGTCTTCCAAAGCCCCTTCGATTTCCCAAACTCACTTGTCTGCATTTTGGAGGATGCAGTGTCCAACAGCTGAGAAGTCATAGGTTAATTGAGGTAAGAATATGTGACTGTAATCGGCAGACAAGCCTGGAGCTTTGTTTTTAAAACACTACCTAAATGCTACAAACTGAAGCTAGAAATGCTTTTTGCCAGAATGAGAGACAGATTATACGAAGTATACTTGCACATTCTTACGTTATAGACAAAAGAATTTGAATGAGAGACAGATTATGCGAAGTATACTTGCACATTCTTACATTATAGACAAAATAATTTGAACCGCAGCAAGGTACAACACACACATGACAGCAACCGTTTAGAAACTTACTGAATTAGCATAATTTCATCATTAATCATGAAGCTCATATATATCGAAGTCAACTTGCTAATAAAAAATGTTTCAGAATGTTTCATGTGTGGTTATGACCAAAAAAGAGAGAAAGAAACCAACCTGCATAACTATAACAGTACAAGCACCAGCTGCCGCTGCAACGATCATGTTTGCCTTAGCTCCTATGGTTTTGTTTCCACTTTTTTGTAAGTAAAGCTTCTTAAAGAAGCTGTAGCCGTAGAAGTAGAGAAACTGTGAGACAAAAGACTGAAAGTTCTTAGTTCCGAGGCCCTGGTACAAGGAACGCACTTGACCCGTAGAAACTGCTTCCCACAGAACATCGGTTAATTAAATTCCTGTAAAAGACGCGGATCATAGTTCAATGATTGTGCGACGAGAATAACAGAATGTTTCTCTCAATTGTATCGTCCTGTGACTATAGCTTGTCCCAGATAGAATTTAAATGGATATGCGACAGAAAACAACGAAAAACTACCATCTCAAGCGAGACCAACAAAGCTACAAACGAGTATAACATAATTCAAAGGATCAGAATGCAAGAAAGAGAGAAGGCAGAAAGGAAAAAAAGGAACCTGTACTTCTGGTGGTGGTGAGGTCGAGTTTCAGCCTGATACTTAGTCTTACAAGTGTCGAGAGGGTAAAGGACGGTGGTGCTGACCAAAGCACCGATAGCACCAGAGGAGGCTTCCGACAAGGAACCGAGATCGAAAGCCATTGGACGTGCCTCCTCCAGGCGGGGGCAGAGCTTAGGGAGAGGGGCAGGAAGAGCGAGTTGGCATAGCTGGGGCGTGCATAAGGTTCTGGAAAAAGGAGAAAGGTGTCTGCTTGCAGCTGCAGCTGCAGCGTTGCGGTGACTGGAGGAATGGGTCTCGAGGCTCGGAAGCCTGGTAGGGCCCGCTCACCTGGCTCGGGCTGAGCCGACGGCTGGGCACGTCCACTGGCCCGTTGGCCTTGGCCACATCTAAATCGCAGCTCGAACTCGAAGCAAAACGGAGTGTGTGGGCCCTTTGGACAACTACAAATAGTGCGTACTCTCAATCCCTCTCCCGCCAACCAGTTGGTGATATTTGAGGCGCAGGGTTTAGGGTTTTTAGTTTCTTCCATTCTCCTCCTTTGAAATGGCTTTTTGGGGTATGGTCGCTCATTCTTCTTCTTCCGCTTCAGATGCATTAGTTGATCTCTTTAGCTGCATCTTGGATTCCATGCTCAATCTCTTCGTTTTTTAATAGGCATCGAAGTAAAACCCGGCAAGCCCTTCACTCAGAAGTCTGATGACTTCAAAGGACGCCTTCACGTTTCTGTGGTATTCTGTCTGCCACTTTTTTCGTTTTTGTAAATTCCTGACTGAGAATTATATTTCTTTTTAGCGTTTGAAGTATCTAACATGCTGGATTTTGGCTCCCTCGGTGTTGGGCTCTGTTTCCTGTGTTCCTCCAACTTCACTCTATCCCTTATCCCAATCTCATCTGATTTGTTCAATCATGCGCGTCTTTAATTTCGCAGGCAACATTAGGTTTTGGTAGTGCAGCAAATAAAAGTGTGCTTCAGTGTAATAAAGGAAATAAGAGTCCTATCTATCTCTGCTCCTTGCTTCCATCTAAGGTTGAGTGTTTGCAACTGAACTTGGAATTCGAGGAGGCTGATGATGTGGTCTTTTCAGTGATTGGTCCTCGAAGTATTCACATTTCGGGATATTTTCTGGGTAGAAATCAGCATGCACTTTTCAACAATGATTCGTATCCAATAATTGTTCCCTCTTTATGATGTGATTGACAATGTTTCCATTTTTAACTGGCTAATGTTTTGAAAAAGTGCCAAACCATACGGAAAGGAAAAAAAAAAGAAACTGGTGTTACTGTTTAGTCTCCTTCATGGATGAAGTCTATGCTGAACCCTTTGAAGCTTTTATTTATCACCATGTCAAGAGTAGATGAGGATGAATATTTCTTGAAATTCATTTCATGTTGTAGAATTTTCTCTGGTACTTCCATATGTTTCTTTAGCTTTGATGTCAGAGAATCATTTGGAGAAGACATAGCAAACACAGAGACAGAGGGTTCAGTGTATGGTGATGATGAATATGAGGATAGTTTCATCAACGACGATGATCTCGAAATCCTTCCACCTTCTCCTGTTTCTATTAGAGGTATTAAATTCTATTTCTTCAACTGTGTATATGGTATTTTATTGTGTTATTTATTTGATATTATTCAAAGCACCATTAATTCAGAAAGTCTGGATCCTAACACAACATGGTAAAACCCTACCAATTACTATTATTCAGGAATTTATTGTCTATTTTCTTCAATGAACCACATACCTTTTCATTTCTGAAGGAATTACTCAACCCAGATACAGCATAGAAACACCTCTCCGATGGAAATAGGCATTTTGTTTTCTACTTTGATTGACATGTGAATGCATAATTATTTTTGATGGCCTAGGGAAGGTGTTGGGAGAGAAAACCAACAGTGGGCTCCACACACACAAGCGACTCAGAAAGAAGTATAAATTAGATGAATCTGATGATCAAGGACATTCTCAACAGAATGATAATTCTGATGTTCGTAATACTTTTCGTCATTGTGAAAGTGATGAAGACAATAGCATTCCAATATCTGCCTTTTTGAAGGGCAGAGCCAATGTAATACACTCCTCACCAGAAACAAAAAGAAATCATTCCCCTGCTGTTAAATGCGATAAGAAGGCCGGGGCCAGTGATCATTCTGCTGCTGAAGTAAGAGGAATGGCTCATCCTGTCACTGTTAATGATCAACCTAGTAGGTAGTTGCTTGTTTGACCTAAATCTTTTTATTTTTTTGTTGATGAGGAAAAAAAAGAAAGTAAAGTTATATTTAATCTTGTTTAAATTAATTTTTGGTGAAATTTTTTTCAGTTAATTCTATCAACTGAGAAGAAGTTATGATTTATTATATCTTAGCCAGTGTTAGGTGCATATATATGTGCAATTTAAATCTAGGAAAAAACAAATAATGCCCTAGTTAGTCCTACTTACAACATCACAGAAAATAAGGAATTTTACAATCTGGAATCAAATTTTTATATATTTTTCAAAATAGAAGTGAGATTGAATATTTTGGTCCCTTTGCATTACCACCCTCCCCCCGAGCTTGAGTGCCCCTTCGTGGAAAAAGTTAGATTGAATATTTTAAAATAGGATTTGAGTGCCCCTTAGTGGAAAAAGATAACAAGAAAAAAAGGTTGTTATTCTAGAAGACAAAGTTCTCCATGTTTTTCATTTGGATATTTAGAAGACAATTTTGTGTTTGGCAATTTTTTCTTCTACGAAGTGTCTGTCAATCTCTATATGTTTTTTTTAGTCACGGTGGACAAGTTTGTGTGACCATTGATAGTTGATATAGTTTTACAAAATACTCTCTTTTGGCCTTTTAACATATATATTGAGATACTGTTGTAGTTTCTTCGTTCAAATTGTTACATATTCCTTGTGCTAATGCTTTGCCACTTGACTCTGAGACTAGTTTTTGTTGATAAACATACAAAACGGAGTGGTCGTTTTACTATCAGTAGGATTGCCTCCCCAAATCTGCATTAATTTAAGCTTATATTGATGCGGCCATTCTTGAAAAGGACAATCTGTTGCCCCTTCTTGGGGAAGAAAAATCTTTTGCCGAATATACTGTTTGAGTACATGAGTATTTTGCTTATATTGATATTATTCAAGTGACAGTGCTTGCTGACAATGTATGCGAAAAAAGATATCATTCTTTCTATAATTCAACCAAGTCTATGATTGGGTTCCATTAAACTATTACAAGGTTTACTTCCTAAAATTCATGTTCCCTCCAATTAGTTGAACATATATGTTTCTAGACAGTGAGAACTTCGGAGATGTTTCCTTATCTAAGAGGAAAAGGTTTTGGGAAGTAGAGAATGTATGTTACAATAAGAAAATAGAATAGTTTAGAAAAAAGAGATTGCATATTATGGAAGGAAAAGTTTAGGAATAATGGGCATCATACTTAAGGATTGTATCCATGATAACTATTTATAAAATAGTTACATACAAGGACATTCAAATTTGATGTTTGGAAATGTAATCAAAGATCAAGTGCGATCAATGGAAGATTAGTTAGATTATGTTCTAGCGTATAGTGGATTTGAACTGGATAAATTTTCTGTTGGCCTCAATTGAAGTGTTTCCTAAAAAATATGAGAGACTAAAAATGAAAAAGAAAAGACTTTCAAAATAAGGTAACATCTTTTTGGCAGGATCAGGCAGTTGCCATGTTACAAAAAAAAAATAAATGAGATGGTTGGAGCCATGTGTGATTGTATGGGCCAAGATCTATGATTTTTTAGTGGTCAGTAAGTGTGACTACTCGCTGTCTATCACACTAAAGAGTCTTGTAGATATGTGTTCTACAGTAGTGTTATTTCTTGCATTGTACTTTGCAATAGAGGTGAACTTACAAGGACTTGATTATTCATCTAGTAAATAAGTTTCATGTCTCGCATCTGCAAGGGAGAGGTATCACAAATGAATGTGAAAGGGTCTCTTTTTATACAATGAAGTAGTTTTTCCAATTATTAATCATATTTTTGTTTTTTCAGAAATGACAACCAAAAGTCTGTTCCCTCGGAGACATTTCAAGCCACCGGGGATAAAAATATCAACAAGAAGAAAAAATGTAAGAAAGAAGACACAATGGACGTTGATGTACCTATTGTTCCATCTGACAAAAAGACCATATCTGCTGTTGAGGTTGTGGACAAGAATGAGAATATTTCAAATCAAACTACAAAGTTGAATGGTGTTATTGTCGAAGAACTCAACCCGGGGATGCCTGAAGGGAAAGTTGCCGTGGCTGGGAGAAAAGCAAGTTATTCAGTCAATTTTTTAATTTAGAAAAATTATTCTGCCTGATTTTCATTTTTTAATTGAGAAAAAGTATGAATATCTATTGAATGTATCCTACCATAAAGAGACTAATTCTTTTTTACTTTGCATTTCAGGTTAGTGTCACTTACACTGGCAAGTTGAAGACCACTGGAGAAATATTTGAGTCTAATAATGACGGGAATCCCTTTAAGTTTCGCCTAGGTGTTAATATATGAAATGAACATCGATCTCTATTTTGATTTATGTTTTTGGTTCATTGATTGTATAATCTCTCTCTGCAGGTGTAGGCAAAGTTATCAAAGGTTGGGACGTCGGTATTGATGGTAAATTCTATCTTTTCAAAAAGTTATTGGCCTGTGCGTAAGTTTTTTCTTAATTTTCTGAAATAGGACTCTTGTTCTATGATCTCGTTTAGGTATGGTAGTTGGCGAGAGAAGACGAATAACCATCCCTCCGTCCATGGGGTAATTTATCCTACTTTCCATTTTTCCCATAATTTCTGCCATATATGCTAAAATCGCGTGGTACTTCTCTTGCAGCTTTGGGGAAGAAGGACATGGGGGAAAAGTGTCTCCCAACTCATGGTTGATATATGAAATTGAATTAGTTAAAGTAAGATGACCTTAATTTTATTTTATGCCTGTGGAACTCCTTCAACACCAGTTCTAGGCTTTTAGCATTCTGGTTGGACAATCCGTTCTCCGGGAGGCTAGATATATATATATGATGCAGTGAAGCATTGGGCTGAGACTGGATTTGTCTTCTCTGCAAGTTAGAAATTTTGATTGAAATTGAGATCAAATGGAAGTTTTGATCCCAAGGTTAAGAAGGAATAGGACTGCACTCAAATCATTCCTCAGATATATAATATTGTTTGCTATTTTTTTACCGAGGGTAATTTATCCTTCTTGTCATATGATTCTTTACCAAGCAACCGATGTCCTAATTTGATGATCCACCACATTTTCCAAACTTTAAAACGTCACCTACATGTCGTATGAGGCTAATGCTTTCAAGTAATGTTTAAAGGCGGCTAAAAGTCCACAATACGTTATGGAGGTCAGCTCCCAGATGTATGGAAAAGTCTCCATTGCCTTTTTCCACGAGTTGTATCTTCCACTAATGTTTTACCATGATGTATTTACTGGATTCATCCTAAGACCTTAAAATAAAAATATATGAGCAAAATTGCATGGAGCTTTTGAGGTGCGCATCCTAGGAACATCAACCTTCCGTGATTGGAAAGGGGTTGGCCTCAAATTTGGACTTCTACTTTTCCCTCTTTCAACTTCGTCCATTGCAACCAAGGAAGATCTTGGTTTCTTCTTCCAAAATAGTTCCAATGTTCTCATCTTGAATGGCAATTGAAGACCAGATTGGGTCAACGCCATCATTTAGCAAAACAAAATCCATGGTAATGGCGAAAGTATCATGCAAGGAAATTTCATTTTCAATTATGAACACAATACGTCCAACCTGGAAACAACCGAGTCCTTTCGCATCAAAAGAGGCTGGCAGGAGAAGACTATCAACTTGTACTAAACACCCGGGCCCCTGCACCTAAGTTGGTCTCTATTTTTATTGATATTATTCATGCATGATGATCTCAAATAATTACCACAATCTAAAACAACTCTATTATTTTAATAGGCATAAAATAAGAAAGGAAATGCTTGATACCTATCAAATCTGTAATTTTCCGCCGGCAAGTTGAAGCGCTTAATATATCCGAATTTCTGGGATATGAGATATTTTAGGCCACTCAGGGCTGCCATTGTTACATCTGTCCTTGAGCAAGGGGCAGCTCAAAATGGAGAGAGATCTGAGCTCTTTCAGGCGTAGCATAGTTTGCTGAGAAGGAAAATACTGGAGCTTCTTGCAGTTCGCAATGGAGACTGCTTGCAGGGAAGTGAGATTCCCGAGCCATTCTGGTAGAGCTTCGAGTTCAACAAAGCCCTCTATAGTGAGTTCTTTGAGAGCATATAATTGTTGAAGGTAATCAGGCAGAAGCATGAGTTTTGCCCAACCCAGCAGTCGCAGCGAGAGTAGGGAGTCCCAAAATGGAAGTTTTCTTTCAAGGGCCTGGGGGCTATTTCCGTTATTGGAAGAACTCAAACCCGGAAAATAATCCAACTCTTCGGCAAATGCTCCGACTGCTAGTTTCTTCAGCCAGAGGTTCTTATACGCATACCAATCCTCCAGCGTCGGCAAATATCTCAAGTTTTTACATTCTCGAATTTGCAAATCATAAAGAGATGATAGTTTGCCAAAGTCTACACTCACATACTTGAGATTATTGCAGTCAAAGACATGAAGTTCCTCCAGATACGTGCAAGATTCTATACCACTAGGAAGATCTGCTAATTCGTCACATGACCCAATCACCAACCTTTTGAGGTAGACGAGGCCTTGGACATTGGATATGTTTCTCACTTTGGTGCCTAGTATTGTCAACTCCTCCAAGGACAAGAAAGAGCTAAGCCCATTAGTCACATAACTCAGCTTCTGGCAGTGCGAAATCTTGAGGGATCTCAGACCATTGCAGCAATCCCTCGTGTATTGCTGGTCAGATTTTGCAATAAAAGCCAACTCAGGACAGTTGTAAACATTCATCGAAGTAAGATTCTCATTCTTCACCAGGACGTCCTTTAGAATATATGTGAGCCTTTCCACTTGACCTATCTGAAGGGAGGTTAGAGTTGTAAGCTTACTAGTAATGCTCTCGAATGGTCTCCCGCTCTGGACCAGATAAATATGCAAATATTTCAGAGCTGGAAAGTGAGCTGGGGCCGTTGCTAATTGAGGGCACTTGCTGACTATGAGTTTCTCCAAGCAAGGGAATACTCTGCCGTTGGCTTCATAAAAATCCTCCCATTGGGTAAGGTTCCGCATATTGGACAATTTGAATTCCCTCAGAGCAGAAAATGCTCGGGTTTCAGTTCTCAGCCCATGAACGTTATTTTGCTCAACTCGATAGAACTCCTGACCAATGCAACCAACACCACTCAATCCCTCAAGTCGAAGGAACTTCAGAAACTGAAGTTGGCCGAGACTTGGGAGTTCATTGCATTTTCCGCAGTTAACTAAGCGGATATCCACGGCATTATCAAGGAATGATGCCCAGCTTGGCAATTTCTTCCCCATGAATTCTTCAATCACCAGAACTTCCAAGTTGGGATGGGGCCTCAGACCTTCCAACACTTCCTTGCTATCCTCAAAGCTTTGTGATACTCGGCCACCCCGCTTCCATTCGAGTTTCAGCTCATGTAGCATGTCTTTTTCCGATAATTTTGCAGTTTCTGCATCTTCTTTGCTCTTCACAAGTTGAAGATTATAAAGCTTTAGTCTTCCTCGAAGTTGCTTCAACTTTCCAAGCTCCTCTATGAAATGACCTTCCTCTTGGCCAACGTCAAAAAACGACAAGGTTTGAAGGCTCGTTAGGCAGCCTATATCAGTAGGAATTCGACTTTTTGCATTCACCCCGTCAATGTAGAGATGTCTCAGGCTAACTAGGTTTCTCATATCCTTAGGAAGAGTTTCAAGTTTGAAGCAGCCTATGAGTCTTAAAGTTTGCAGATTATAAAGCTTGGTTACAGAATCTGGCAATTCTTTGATTGTCGTCTTTGAGAGGTCAAGATACCTCAAGCGTTTCAACTGCCCAATCGATTCTGGCAATGCCTCAAGTGAAGTAGCTTTGGAGAAATTCAGAACTTGAAGGCATTTGAAACTGGATAATGAATCCCCAAAGACATAGAAAGTTGAAGATAATGAGTGAAGTTTCTCTTTTATGGCTTCCCCTATGTCCGGTGTCCAACTATTGTTTGCATCGGAAATAAGTGATAAATGACGAAACTTTTGGAAGTCAACTTTTTCACCAATTCCTAATGTCATAACGTGGGGGTTGGAAACAGAAACAGCAAGATCATGAACAAGATCATGCATTTTACAGTGGGTGATGTGATTGTATGCATCTCTTTTCACGTCTTGGAAAAGTGAACTTGCCAACAAAATGTTGAAATACTTGTCGCCCACATCCTCCATTTCCACTTTGCCACCTTCTTCGACAAGAGTTGGCGATTGAAGAAACCCCTGAGCCATCCACAGTTGAATTAATTGCTCCTTCTCAAGTTCAAAATCCTTTGGAAACATGGAACAGTAGGCAAAACATTGCTTCAAAGAGGACGACGGTAAATGATCAAAACTCAGCCGTAAAGCAGGGAAAATTCCTTGGTTATCATCCACCAAACTTCCCATTTTGGTATCTCTGACAACAGCCCACTCCTCCACGGTCTTTTTAGAGCGCATCATACCCCCCAAGACCCTTGCAGCCAATGGCACGCCTCCACATCTTCTCACAATATTCCTTCCGATGGACTCCATTGCTTCAAGAGCCTTTGAGCTCTCATGATTGCCAGCAAATGCTCTCTCCTTGAATATGGCCCAGCACTCATCCTCCGACAGCTTCCCCAAGTGATGCCTCGGGATTGTCTCCATGATTTCGGCCACTTGATCCATTCTGGTCGTCACAACAACTTTGTTACCCGCATTTCTGTTAATTCTAGACAAACAGCTCTTGAAATTTTCCCACTGGACACTGTTCTCCTCCCACACATCGTCGAGAACCAGGAGATATCTCTTACTTTCCAACTTCGTCTGAAGGCTTTGGAGAATGGCATCGAAGTTCTCTATCTGACTAGGAGCCTTGGTAAGAGATTCAAGCATCTCCCTCAAAATTCTTTTAACTTGGAAATTGTCAGAAACGCATACCCACATAAACGTATCAAAATGTCGTTTAACTCGATCGTCATTGTAAATTGATTTTGCCAAGGCAGTCTTACCAAGGCCAGCCATGCCCACAATTGGAAGGACCGAGAGGATCTGGTCATTGCATGAGTTGACGAGCAAGTTGACTAGTTCTATGACATCATTTTCCCTCCCCAGGAAATTGGCATCATCAAAAAAAGAGTCCGACTCTCGGCTTTCAGAAATGTCATAGGTTTTCGGAGCGGATGACGAGTCTGCACTTACAACTAGCCCAATCGCAGAGGCTTCGTTCATGAGTCTATCCAAAGCATGGTTAATTTTCCTAATTTTGTAAGCCATCTTGAAATTAAAAGCAGCCGGATTGGTTTGAGAAAAAAAGTTAGACACCTTCTTCTTCCGCTGCTCCCCAATCTCCACCTTGACCCGAATAGCCTCGTAGGAAATAGTATCCAGAATATCGGTAGCCCTGTAAGAGACATCCTCGAGCTGCTCAATCCAGAGCTTGAAAGAGACGAATCGCACTCGTTGAAGGTCGACATCGTCGAGCAGAGACTGAAAGATGTTGGCGAGGGTCTGGAGGCGGGCGACCTCCTTGTCGAGAGCCCAGGCTCGCCATATGGACTTGGCAGAGAGAATGAGGAGGCCCTTGAGGAGCTCCTGGGCGGCGAAGATGAGCAAGAACTCAGCCATCAGAAAGTGGAGCGCTGGGCATGGAGACGGGGGGAGTAGATGCAGGGCCTGCTCTACCAAAAGATGGGGGTCAAAGCGAGGAAGAGAAGAGCAGGGAAAGTCAGATGCCCTTGGGGTCGTCGGTCAGTCGATGATAACAGTATTATTCTTCTCTTTCCCACTCTACCAAACTAAAATACACTAAATTTAATTTATATTTTATAGAGTCAAAGGCAGAACAACTCTTTTGCAGTTGTAGCCATATAAACAACGTTAAATTTCGAAGTGTACAATAATAGCATTCCTCTTCAACTGCCGGTTGAAATTTGAAGAAAGAACTGGAGGACAAGGACGAGACCAACACAATTACTGTGGTACATAGATTAATGCCGCGTTACAGTGGTTTCTCAATTTCAGCCAGCCTACTTCTCCTTGTATCCCTTGAGTTTGTCATCCGGAAGTGTCCACATAAAAAAGGACATGATTGGAGAAGATGATCCAGAGCAAGTTTTTTATTCCAAGATGAAATGGATGGGAGATTAGGTTTTTTAATGAAAATTTCTCTTCCTTCTTCTTTTTCACATATTGAAAGAAATGCAAGTAATGCTGAAGGCTCATCTATGCCAAGAAAAATGAGTAATGAAAGGAATGCTTTTACGTCAAATGAGAAGAACACTAAAATTTCAGCGGTTGCCCTTAGAGGTCAGCTCGCTCGGCCGGCTCGGTACTGTAGCAGTCCGAGCCTGACTCGTTTTGCTACAGTACCGAGCTGAGTCTGGCTCGGTAAAAAGCTCGAGCCCGGTAGGTCTGCTCGCTCGAGGTGGCTCGTGGGCTCGGCAACACCGAGATAGCAAAATATATATATTTTTTTAAATACTTCATTGTTTATTATGGATTTACCGCCGAAATACTTAGAATTTGAAATGTTTTCGTCTTCCGACGATGAGGTGCAAGAAGTTGCACCTATGAATCTGGCATTTTCCGTCGGATTGACACACACATCTGCACAAGTATCCACGTCTCCCCCTCGATCCAAGAAATCGAAAACGTCAGAAGTATGGAAACATTTTGAAATCGTAGAAGTGAACGTCGGAACAAAAATAGAAAATAAGGCACAATGCAATTATTGTGCCAAACATTATGCTTATGAATCCACCACTAGCACAATGAATCGACATTACAAAAAATATCACGAGCACTTGCATACGAAAGATCGTATGCAATTGCAATTAAACACTCTTGGCACCGAAAATTGCGACAAGGTGCTGCAAAATATGTGGCACAACGAGAGTTACCTCTCGCAATGTTTGATCACGAGGAACCGTAACATTTATACAACAATACATTAATCTAAGTTTTAAGCGAATTCCTTGCAGTACATTGCGAGGCGACAAAATAAAATTGTATGAGAAAATGAAAAATGACTTGTTTCTTTTATTTTCGCATGTGCTCACGATGTCAATATGTATTACTTCTGATTTGTGGAGTGCACTCAATGCACTCAACTATATTCTTGTGACTTCGCATTTCATTGATGAAAATTGACAACTTAATAAACGCATTTTAGGTTTTCAGAGTTGTGAATACCCTCATAGTGGTATCACAATTTATCGATACATTGTTGGTATTCTACAAGAATACAATATAAGAGATAGAATTTTTAGTATTACGTTAGATAATGCTTCCGCTAATAATGTTTGTGTTAATCAATTAAAAAAATATTTTCATTTCGATAGTACTTAATTTTCTCTTTTTCATATGCGGTGTGTTTGCCATATTTTAAATTTGATTATTAAAGATGACATGCAATTTGTATCACAACATATTGATGCAATTAGATGTGCAATTTCTTTTATTTCTTCGTCAAACGCCCGACAACAAGAGTATCGAGAATTTTGTAAAGTGCCTAACCTCAAACCTAGAAAATTAAAAACCAATGTTTCAATTCGGTGGAACTCAACATATCTACTGCTAGATCGTATTGGAACGTCATTTGTGATTTTATTAGTCAAAAGACACAATATTTTACTTTGGATATTTGTAGTTGTGATATGTCTAATCTATTTCTCAAATTTTTGTAACCATTTTTTTAAGCCACCAAAGAATGATCGGGAATTTATTATCCGACTACGCATCTTGTGCTTCTGTGGTTCGTAAGATTGACTTCTACTTTTGAAAGATATAAAAAAATGATGCATTTAATGAAATAATAACTTCAATTGAATTTAAATTTCATAAATATTGGCTTTTTCATTTGCTTGTATTATGCATCTGAAACATAAAATCAAGGGCACAAAGTTGATGCTTGATAAAATTTTGGAAAACCTTGGTTTCGCCCCCGTATGCAGTCCAAACACATTGCGTAACGACCTTGCTACTAGAGCTGGCAATCGAGCCGGCTCGAGCCCGGGGAAGGCCGGCTCGTCGAGCCTGACGAGCCAAACGAGCCGAGCCTGTCGAGCCTATTCGAGCCGGCTCTGTCGAGCTTTTTTAAAAAAAATTTGGCTCGAGCCGGCTCGCGAGCCGATCCGAGCCAGTCGAGCCTGTCGAGCCTAAACGAGCCGAGCCAAACGAGCCAAAGAAGAAAAAAAAAATTTCGTATATTGAAGTTGTATAACTTATTCGATATTATGTAATGACCAATTTATGCATATTGTTTTCTTCAAGCCAAAAAAAAATTTGCATGATAACATTTGTATGTATCGCCTCCATTACGCAAAAGAAACACGAAAACAATACATCGAATAAACAATACACTGAAAGCATCCAATTTGTTAACAATTCGCAAAAGAGTTAACAATTAATCCAATTTGAAAGCATTCATTGTGCAATTAAAAAGTAAAATATGTTACAAAAAGTTGTTTAATTGTTTGAAAAGAGTACAAAAGAACGAA